>VXBB01003584.1:1735-33152 GCA_013399915.1 Illadopsis cleaveri | reverse complement strand
GTGGAGGCGGGGGGGTGAATGAGGGGGAAAGGCTTAAAACTCCTCAATCCTGTCACTTCTAAAACTGTGTTAGAACCACACATATTTTTGGCAGTGACATCTTAAAATAGTCCCGTATAAACCAACACTTCTTTGCCACATTCAAGGTATTATACTCATTTTTACAGGTTTTGACTAAAAATTCCTTGCATTATTGTACTGTATCACAGGGAAGTTCGCTATAGTTTCATGAAAGACGTTTTCATTTCTGACTGGCATCTTCTCAATAGCGGGGGGCCCAGGCATACCGCTCTCTTCCAGGCAAACCTTTCTGCTCTTAAACAGTACAGCATTCATAATTTGCTTCCAGCACCGCAGGGCAGCTACACAGAGAAGTTTCTGCAGCTAAATAGGTTACATCACAGAGAAGTCCACTATTTGGCCAAGGTATAAAGCATATACACCCCTCACTCAGTTCTGCACCTTACAAAAATAAAATATTATCTACCCCAAAGACATGTATTTTTACATTCAGCCTGGTATGTTGTGTATTTTAATGTGTTTATTATGTATCATCACTCCCAATTAAGTACATGAAAGGGAAAAATCAGCTACAGAAGAAAGGAAACTTTAAAAAGGTCTCAACAGGATAAATACATGTACTTGCAATAACTTTTCTTTCTGCAAATATTCTGAATTCTCACTGTATGAAACTGTACTTTATGCTGGATGTTACTTCCTAGGCTGTCTTACAGGCATAAAGGAAAGGCATAAAAAGGTAAAATTGCTGAAAAGTATCATCAGCATGATTCAGGAACAAGAACTTCTCTTACAGGAAGGAAAGTTTGAGTGATCCCAAGATAAATGATGAAATTATAATTAAGAAAACCTTGATATCATCATATGCTATTGGAGCATTCCACCAAGGTATACTTAGAAAAGGAAAAGAAAGCATTTTGCAAGTACTTTTAAAAATGCTCTCATTTGAAAGATAATTATGTACTCAGAATCACAGAATATGCTGAGCTGGAAGGGACCCACAAGGATCATCGAAGTCATCTCCTGGCTTTGCACTAGACCATCCCAAGGATCACAGCACGTGCCTGAGATAGGTGTCAAAACACTTCCTGAACTCTGTCAGACTTGGGGCTATGACTGCTTCCCTGGGAAGTCTGTTCCAATGTTCTACCACCTTCTGGATGAAGAACTTTTCCTAATATCTGATTAGAATGTTAAACCCAGCCTTAACAAAGACATCATTGCACCAGGGAAAATATCACGTTACCAGTACAGAGTTACACACTACAAATGCAGAAGTATATGTACATAGCCTGTTTGAACTGAGAGATTCCAACTGTTGTTGTAATCACAACTAATAACACACAAAGAACACAAACTTCTGTGTACTTCTTAGAAATGCTAGAATAAAATGCACAACACTTTAGATTGTGCATGTTATTGGACGTTATTGCTGAACTGAGATACAGGTGATATGTGTGTGTACATATATATATATGTAAAGTAAAATAATACACAGTTGATAAAGATGTTACCTTACCATCCATAATAAACACATGCCTGTCATTTTCCTGAATACCTACCAATTAGTACACCAGCTGCAACATATTCTGCCAAAAACATACCATGTGTCAAGTAGGCACACACCACATAATGGTCAAAAAACTGCAATGTTAAAACAGGAGAAGCCTGGTTTCTATTATTTTTTCTTAAGAAATATCTCCGGAACACATTCTGCCCGAGGAAGGACTTGGGAGAACCTTGGCTTTCCATGAGTAATTTGGAACTGGGATCCCAGTCTTTTCCTGTGGAAAGAAGGGAAACATGCTCCAAACAGATCTATAATACTATATCAAGCTAAATCAAAGAATCTTTAGGCTTGCTAGGGACCTCTGGAGATCAGTTAGTCCTCTCTGCCAAAGCAGGGTCACCTACAGCAAGTTACACAGAAACACATCCAGGTGGGGTTTGAATTTCTCCAGCCTTTTCCAGTGCTCTGCCACTTTCAATGTAAAGAAGCTCTTTCTCATATTGAGGGGGAACTTCTTGTTCAGAACCATTGCCCCGCATCCTGTCACTGGGCACCACTGAAGAGTCTGGCATCATCCTCTTGGCACCTTCCTCTGGGATATTAAATGTGTTAATGAGATTCCCTCTCAGTCTTCTTCAGAATAAAACAGGTCCAGCTCCCACAGTCTCTCCTCATAAGAGCTGCTCCAGACACCAAATCATCTCTGTTGCCTCCACTGGACACTCTCCAATAGCTCCTTGTCTTTCTTGTGCTGAGGAGCCCAGCACTGGACACAGCACTCCAGATGTGGCCTCACTAGGGCCGGGAGGGAGAGGATCACATCTCTTGACCCTCTGGCCACACTCTTCCCAACGCACCCCAGGGTAATAAGACCTATTACTTTAATACACTCCTCCAATGCACTAGTGACAGGAAGAGATGTCACTGTTACTACCATTCAAAAGAAAAAATATTTCAAAATATCTTTAAACACGGTATCATCTTACTACAATTGCTGGAATTATTCATAATTGCTTTACTGGGAAAAATGTTTTTCTACTTTCAATTTTTCTTTTACGGAGTCAGCATAGCCACAGGAGAGTACCCGGCTTATGCATCAGCAGAACTGGTAGCTAAGTTCCAGATGTAGGGTCCTCATTGCTGGTGATCCATGCACCAGAAAGAATACAGGTAGACTTTCAAATTCCAGGTCGGGCTTGTGGCCCTGGCAGTCAAGAAAAACACCTCTTCACTTACTCCTTTTTCCCATTAATTCTATAAAATAAATGAAATTATTGCAGGAAACACAATCCACTGCTTTATGATATCAGATTTTTTTAAGAGAAGTTTTTGCTTTAAAATGCAAAATCATGCACTGACCCCACACTGTTCACCTGTTGTCCATCACAAGTACTGTGCCATGTGCTTACTAAAAAAAGCATTAAAGCATAAAAGGAAAAAAAAAGTGGAACTGCTTTTGGAGGAAATCATGCTAAAGAACTTCAGAGAAGCAGTCCAAAATCAAGAGTTCTAAATGTGAAAATAATGCAAGATTCTCAGCCGCAAGCAGGATCACAGAACAGATGAAGGCTAAATAGGACAGTGTTTCTGCATGTTTCTCAACCATTGCTTTTGCATTGCTGTGGAGGAAAAAAAGCCCAAACAAAAAAATAGACCGTTTTGCGTTTTAGTCATTCAGTCTTCTCAAAATTATTATTTCCCTTCAAAATGTAAATTAATGTGTAATACAGACATTTGATACTAGAACAGACTACAAAGCACCCTGAAAGTTAAGCAATAATATGGATCACCTATATATTTTTGGAAGATATACCACATAACATTTTAAGTTACAACTCAGTAGAATTGTACACAAAAGATCACAAGCATGTAAAGGCATGTATCTATGAAAAATACTGCAGAACAGCCTCCATGATCAGTGGAAAGACAATGTTGAAAATGAAGCTTACTTCACACACCCTTAAAAAAAAAAAAAGGCATAAATTGCTAGGTAATTTTGTTTCACAAGCTCAATAATAGCAGTTCTCCCCGACCTTCCTGCTATGTATCCCCTTAAATGACAGTACTAACACTTGACAGTGCAAGCACTTCTTTATTTTCTTCTATGACTAGTCACCCCTAAAGTTTATAATTCTTCATATTTATAACATATCCACCAAAAGCAAAAATTCAATGTCGTTCATAATACTTTGAAAGAGATGCAGCTTCACAAATGATAGGAACCATGGGGCATTTAAAATTGAATGCATTTTTAAAATTACTTTAAATTTCAACTACAGCCTGCTTGCCTAAAGATAATGCTCTGTATTACCATGCCATAGATCTGGGTTAAAATTCCAGCCTCCCAAGCTGGCACAACCTGGGGTGAGACTAGTACCTCTTGTTATCGTGCAAGCACCACTTCAGCCGATTAAGGAGCAGCACTGTTCAGCTCTGAAGAGAATCTCATCCTCCTCACCAAGAAGCTGTGTCTTTGAGCACAGAGAGAGGTTAAAAACAGGGTTGAAATGGAGTATATCCTCAGGGCTCCATCAAGGACATGAAAGACAACCCCAGAAAGTATGTTACATGACAACAAAGACATCAAATAATTTTAGCGGAATAGCTGCCTTCTACCTCTAAAAGTTTCCCTGGCACTTCCATATGCATACAGTACCTTTTTCCCCTTCCACCACAAGTTTTTGTGTATTGCTCTTGCATGCTATGAAACAGCTGCTGTATTTCAATCTAGATAGCTAGATTACAATGGTGGATTAAGTTATTCACATGTAATGGATCAATTACCTGCATCTTCTGTACTCAGTGTAAAACAGAAACTACTTGTAAGAGGTCATGTGTAGAAAGAAAGCAGCTGGGTTCAAGTGTTGCTACTTAGTCCTCTCACTCCCAGTCCTAAAATATCACACGATCTGGTGCACTCAGCCCTGGAAAGAAGTTCAACATTTAATCTACAATAAGGAATGAAGGGGTTTGTTTCACTACTCCCAGGAACCAGCTAAATATTCAAATTAATCTTGTTCCAATGATAAACAACCTATGTGAGTAAATGTGTGGCATTTACACAGAGATTCAAAGACAGTCCAGACACAGGAAAGAATTTCACATGGTTCTTGACTGCTTTCTGAAGAAAATCAAAGAAATTCCAAATTTGAACTGCTTGTTGTAAAGCAGTTAGGGATCCTTTAGAAAGAAAGGTATCACTGCACTACTTGGTGTTGTAAAAGACAATGTTGCTACACTTAGGCTCATGGTACAAGCTTTGTATTTGATGACTTTAAAGCTTTGTAGTGTGACTACTTGGCTTGAAATCTGATTTTCTCCATTAATGCAGTTATATACAAAAGAAAAATGACTTTCAGATTAAGGTAAGCAGCTGCATAGTAATAGTGGGAGTAAAACCAGCATCTGTGATCTTGTGCAAATCAGTATTAGTTTAAGACTGGATATTGACAAATAAATGGCTGAAAGGCTACATACTTGCTGGAATATAGAAAAAGTCAAAAAGGCTAGTGCTGAAGTGCCTAAAAATTTGAAAGATATATACTGCTGAAAATTAAATTGAAATACATTTTCTAAATACCTTCTGCAACATAAGTGGCCTGTATCTTCTTTCAAGACAGAGTATCAGTTTATTTCAAATTTAGAGATATTGGCCTTGATTCAAATTCATGGCAGTTATAGAAACCAATGTTCCATGGCTTGATTCAGGTGGCAAGCATTAAATCTTTTTCCTGCTGTCATGCAACAACAACTTTAATACAAATTAGCACTGCCAAACTCAGTTTCCTGAGCTCAGAAGTCCTTGATGCTACTCCCTGAATTTTATTCATACTTGCACACGGATTGTGCTTTGCTGAAATTGTTGTAGCTGACAAGAGACAAAAAAATACAATTTAATGACACTGGATTCAGTATTATAATTCATGACATTGTAGAAAATTTAACATGCAGCTCTTCATTATTTTTTTAACTGAAGTAAAGCTCAATCAAATCCATACAATGTTTGTGGGGGTTTTTAACATGTAAATTTGGTTTCTATTAGTCAGATCTTCCCTTCAGACTATTTGTTTATGCTGAACCTAATCTTGCTAGTCAACAATAACTCATTTTTCAAGATACCAATTCCATTTTTACAACCACCTTCTTAGAGTTCAAGACAAAACCATCCAAGCCTCCGAAAATACAAAGCAACAAACCAAAATCAACAGTTTTCCTCAGTTTTCCTTCTCAATGGGAATATACAATTAACTAAACTTGACACTCCAGACAACTCAGAATGAGATCCAGAGGGTAGATCTGAGTCAGAGAAAGCATATTTTCACTTAAGAAAGAACCCTCTGTTTCTCCAATCAGCCACTCCAGACTGATGGGCCCTTAATTGCAGAGTTCCACAAAAAAGAGTGGGAAATGCCAATGAGTACCTAAGCCTCCTCGGTTTCCATGGCCATGCTCAAAAAACCCTGGCAAAAATTTGCATTTCAAGGAACGCCCAGTTCCAATTCCCTGCGACTCCCACAGAAGTAAACTAAAATCCAAAACCACTTCCTAGCAAAATTTCTGCCAAACCAGTCAACTCTCTGTAACTTTAAAATGAACAACTCATTCTATCTGAATTCAAACTTCAATTTACAGCCAGTCATTCATAAGTCTGTTTTTCCTTTTTTATTAATATTTTACCAATAATTTTTAATCCAGGAGTACCTAAAGCTAACCAAGCTCTTGGCTTTAGTATGCTGCCAGTAAAAAGGCATATAATGGTCAGTCCTGGTCAGAGACTTATAATGTGTGAAGACAAAGGAAGCAAAACAAACTAAAATAACATCCCTTTTCCTCCTCAAAATTCTGCAATTATGAGGATAGCCTTGCTAGTTCTATGACTAACAGGATTTTCATTTAACATCTAATTTTAACCTTTTTTATTTTTTAATGACTGCAGCCTAGCTATTTTCTACGTGACATGCTGTTGGAATTTTTTTTAACTTCTCTATATAAAAGAAGACAATCACCAGTTTCTCAGTTACCTCTTTATCTGCCGACCTGTAACTACCCTTGGCCAACTGCCTTGCAAGTATGAATAAAGAAAGAAACACCAAAGTCAGCACAGGGTAACATCACTGAGACTCTGAAGGCATGATATACATATGTGTTCTGGCTGGCCCCTCCTGCTCTTTGTCCTCATAGGGAATGCTGGTGCTTTCCCTGAGAAAAGGGGAAATCATATTTATGATTCTCCTCATAAATGGATTTAAATGATTCTCCAACATGAATAGGACTAGAGTCTTTCTGACTAACTCTTCAAAAGCAAAGAGACCAAAAATAGTGATAAACATGTTGAATTAAAAGTGTGCATACCTGTGTGTATGTGTGGGTGGGTATGAGTCTTTTGGAACTACAAAATTTTACACCACTATCAAAGGATAATGTTTTTAATAACTCATGTTAACAATTATACATGTTTATCCAGGATTTGTAGCTATTTTGCCAATAGTCAGTGCTAAAATAAAGAGAATTTAGTGAAAACTCTGCTCCTACCTAAAGGTCATACAGGTAGAAAATAGACTTCAAAGAACACAGTAGGTGTTTACAAAAACAACAAAAAAAAGTAAGGAAAGCAACAGGTTCAAGGCATACTATGCATTGATAAAATTCACTCTATATCCTACTACATATCCAGCATTTATCAATTAATAGAAATACCACGCTGATTTTAAGACTCATAAATGTGAATCCATAAAACAGACTTCCAGTATCTACCTACAATTTTGAATTGCAGAAATGGTAGTGTTACCACTGAAATCAGAGAAGAGTCTCTTATTGATTTCATCTGCAGTAGGCCCCGAGTGATAAAAAAAATCGGATGTTTTAAATGCAAGTGCAAGCTTCCAAGAGAACCTGAACATCTTACTGGCACTAGCTTGTTTTGGTAACTAATAGCAAGACATTGTATAAAATTCTGGTTCTAGTACCTACAGTAAGTGAATGTTTTTGCATCTAAGGCATAATAACACACAGAGAGAGAAAAGAATAAGAAAAGCAGAAGAGGAAAGTTGGAAAGAATTTTGATGGGATTTCCTAACTGCACTGCACATACTCAGCTGGATACTCAGCTTGTGTAAATTGACAACATAGCACTGGAGCCAGTGGAGCCACAGTATCTAACACAAACTAATAATCTGGCTCTATGTACTGTTGTCCAGAGAAAAATAAGCACAAGCTTTCCCACCACAGAGATTAAAATATAAAAGTGACCCTAATGAATATAATGGTGTTTGGGGAATTCCTGTATCTTTTGCACAAATCAAAAGAAATGATGAAGAGACAGAGAGAGTAATGGCTGAGCAATAATGCCTCATGTACCCTCACTGCTAAGAGATCCATAATTAGAATCTTTTCTAGCTGTGTGCATAGTGCCCATGGCAATGTGTGCCTTTGCACTTCACAGAAATAGGGAAAAACTTACTGACAGAGGACTGTGAGCCCAAGATACAGCACTGAAATAGGTATTTAAACCTGTGAAACATGCTGGACACCTGTTGAGAAATTCACAAAAATTAATGGTGATATTATGGGATGGGCCAAACATAAATAACTAGAGATAAGCTGGACACTTAAGGATTAGAACAATTCAACTTTCTCTCTTCATGAAAAAAAAACCTTTTTAAAAATAAAACTCTTTAGTGAATGTGAGTTAATAACTTTTCAAAAATTTTTCAAAATCTAACCAAAATCCTGACTTCTCAAAATGAAGTGCAACATACAACTCGGACAGATTATGTTTTGAAAATTCCTACAAAGATACTTGCTAGCCTATCTGATAGTTCACTTTTTTTTGCAGTTTTTCTTATGCTTATAATGTGAAAAGTATCTTGCTGCCCTAAACTTCAGGAATAATTCTCAATTTCTGAGAAGTAATGAGTCATTTCACAAGCACAGTGACTACTATGATCATTTATCAGCCAAAAGCCAAAGTAAAATATATTAATTTTATTACTCTGTAAGATTATTTAATAGTATTACACACATTCAAACTACCACTAAACAGTTTTAATAAAAGTTATACTAAGAGAATGATTCAAAATCACTTGAAATCAGTGAGAGTCTTCCCATTAATTGACTTTTGTGAGCTTTGAAACAGGGCTGAACTAGTCAGTAATGATGCTCCAAGGCACACCACAAAATAAAATTCAGTTAAGAATATAGAAATATGCAATCATTGTACCCCTATCACAACAGAAGAAAAGCCATCTCTACCAGTAAGCTTTGGTAGAGCTTCACAAAGCTATACGTACTTAATACTACACTGCTTGTCAGGGATTCTTTCTCCCTTTTTTGGGACACATTAATCTGAAGTATTTAAAGCAATCATAGCATGGCCTGAACCCAATCGGGGAATGTCCTCCATGACAAATGCCAGGTGCTCCTGCCAGCAGAGCGATTCCCTGACCCTAGGAGCTGGCAGAACAGAACGTCTCAACTGGCTCAGAGGACAGCCAGCTTTCTGAGGAGGCATTTAGTAACTTCCCTAGCCACAAGCAGAAATAAACTTGTGCCATGCACTTAAAATAATAGAAAGAAAAGGCTAGATGGGGACACAAAAAATCTAAAATAAAGCCTTCTGCCTGCTTGCTTCTGAATGGTAAGGATAGAACAGATCGCCATTACAAGACAAACAGAAGAATACAAATTCCCTAAATTAAGAAAAATATTTAACACAAAGTTATATCCCAGGGCTCTTTTTTCCTACATTTTGTAGCCCTGTATCTGTTTCACATTTTGTCTAGGTTTGATTATTTTAATTTTATATAAATCTTCAATGGGTGCTCTTTGGATAACTTGATGTTCTGGCATACTGTGTGTTGGCAATGAGCACTCATTCATTAAATATATGAGTGATTCTGAAAATCTTTAATTGGGTAAGATCTCTGCACTTAACTATTAAATCTAAAATAGAAATGCAAGGGTTTGAAAGGCTGGGCCAAAGATTTATAACAGGAAGAGAATGTGTATCACCATTCTTGCTGCATTAGCATACACTTAGAAGATCACCAGTGCATTTTGAAAGTTATATCATCTAAAAACACATGATAATACAGAATTGGTTTTAAAATTAGGCCTGAAGTATCTGCATATTTCATATATTTTTATTAGGCTTTAAATGTTCACATGTTCCTGACACCCTTCACTGTCTACTGCTTGGTATTGGGTTTTCACATTTTCAAGGAATTTACCCATTTTAATGGTAAAATTTACCCAATTTTAAAAGCATTTCTTTCTGGAAGAAATAAGGAACCCAGTTCAGCTTCCACTGAAAACTAAATAAGGTTATATGATACTGACATGTTGTTCTATAAAAATCACAATCCAAACAGCATTTTATTGCTAGTGGGCAAAAATTTAAAAAATAGTAGTGATTGGGAAACCAAAGTCACATTTTTCAAAACAGGCCCTTAAGGACCTACATATCTTTGTGCTTTTCAATGAGATTAATGTTTCTGAAGATAAAATACATCTGAAAGTGAAATTTATGATTCTGAACTACTTTGACTGTTTTTAAAATATTACCCTGCAATTTCAAATAATTGTTCAATAAGAACATTGGGGTTTCTTTGCTTTAAAGTAGCCTTCCTCTGAAGCTAGAAATTTTAATATAATTTACCAGGACTTATGGAAAATTTTCACTTAAACAAATCTGCAAACCCAAGTTTCAATTTCTTGGGCAACTTCAGCATCTCCTTTGTTTATACTAGCAAGTGAAATTGAAAGCAATACATTATCCAGCCTTAAGGGCTTGCTTCTCTTTCTCCTTTCAATTAATCTTGTCTCCAAGGAGTCCTGCATTAAAATAAAATAAAATATCAATACTATTCTTTTTTAATTTCTATGTGTTTAATTGTAAGCAGCAATTAATCAATTTTTTTCAATTTCACTTCTTCTTGGGGGCATCTCACTGATAAAGCGAAAATCAACAACAATGTATTAATCAAATAATCACAAAACTTTGAGGCAAAAAAGTGTTTACGCCATCAAGATTTTAACCTAAAGCTACGCAAATCCCATCTTTTACTTGAATTATTGGTAAAACTCATTTATTTTTCCTCAAAAACATTTTCAGTGTATATATTAAATTTCAATAGCAGAGGGCCAATGTCTCTTTGCAATTACACTCTGCAACTTCATTAACACCAGAGGAATTGTTTGGATATAAGTAATTGCAAAAAATTACTGACAGTTTACACCTCTTTTTTTCTGACTACTTTTTATTAGAGAAAAGAGAGCTCACGCCTAATCCACATTGATATTCCCAGTATGATCCTAAAGCCTGGAAAATGCAAATTTCAATCACTTTGACATTGTTGTTGCTACTAAATCCACTTTAAATGGAAGAACATTAGATACTGCCTTTCTCTTCAACATTTTAATATCAATGGATCAAATAAAATCTCTCTGGATAGGTTTGGATTTTGATCTATGTGCAAGATTAGTTAAGAGTCACCCAGATTTTCATTCAAACCCCTTAGTTTCTGAGAATTCTCAGTATATCTGACAAGCTGGCCTTCCTACTCCAATTATTTTTGTGAATATATATAAACTCCTCTGACAATGTATTTGACCCCATTTATATAAGATCTGTCACTAGATTTTTTTTAGGTACTGTTACAGATAAGAAATTCAAGTATTCCAGGAGTTAATTTCAATTTCTAGAATAATTCTTACAATATTAACCTTTTTGTTTGTTTATTTGTTTAACCTATTTAATTATTGCCACTCTCTTAATCAGTTCAGATAACTTCATTAACTGCAGCAATCTCTTTACTTCTGCACAGGCAAAATGCTGTCCATCAACAGACATCCTGAAGTTTTTTCACTTAATCTGTAAATTAATATTTACCACTGAAAGATTTAAAAAGCTTTAGTATATTTCTGCTGCACAGCTAAGTTCTCAAAAAAAGTGTGGGGCTGATTTATATTCATTTACCTAAATAAAATACATCTGCCAAATTGTTTTACATCGTGCAGTAGTAAATTCATCACTAGAGCAGTAATGAACACCCTTCCAATAAGAAAAGTGTAAACACCAACTTCATTACAGCACATTCTGCCACACACCACTTCCCCACTCACAGAATCACAGCCTAGAGGAGAAGCTTTGTGCTTCCTGGGAAGGAAATTATTTGTGATAAACTTACTACCACCACTACTTTTCTTTGCCCTTTTTAGTACCTTGATCTCTGACACAAGAAACGCCTTATTTATACATGTATATTTTGTACGTATAAGATAAACATACTTATTTATCTGCCTTATTTAGCCTCAACCAGAAAACCTGAATATGTGAACACATGTATCTGATTGGCAAGTTACTTGAAAAATTAAAAACTTCATGGTAAGCACAAAACAATTGACAGGATTTGTTTACATATATTATACCCATTTTTTTTTTTAATGTAGAACTTATATCTGCTTCATAAATGTCATCAACTTTAATTGTAAAAAGGCAGCTTGTGAATTATATTTAGTAATTTATTTGTGATCAAGAGTGATCAAAGTTTCTTTTTATCATTATGTTTCTAGCTTAGATTTACAGAAGTGGTAATATTTTCTGAAAATCTAGCTCTGTATTATTTTGATTAGTTGTTTTGCTACCTCTATGGAAAAATAAATAAATCCATAGCTCAATAAGAACTCAAATAAATACTGCGTCAGCAAAGCAGCTGATTACATTATCTTAAAAAATCTGATGTAAAGAAATGTATATTGACAATTAAGTTTTTAGTGACTATATAGAGAAAACCTCAAAATTCAGTGGTTTTAATGCTGCTGGCCTTATGAAAAAATGAGATTTTCTCTTGATTAAATACTCAAATTTCATCTGTTAGAATCCATTACTTTAATAAGGAGTTTGCTAGAAAAAGGTTTTATGTGCTCTCCAGGGGTAAAAAATTCAAGTTTGACATAATAACAATCACTGCTAAAAAGATGTCTGTCAATATGTGATCTTAAAACAATCTCATTAAGAGAGGTATATCTCAGGTATTATTACAAGGCACACTTTATTAAAAGTGCCATTAGCACCTTATTGAGCAGTTTACTATGTAGTGCTATTTTAATGATGAATCTATTGTTTCTTGCACAAAGTTTTCAGCATCTTGATAACTTCCACATCCTTTAAATCTTATAAAGCATCTTCACAATTCTCTAAATCCATACCAAGATTTTTTAAGTACCTATTCTATTGAGCCTCAGTTTAACAAGACGTCACTAGTACTCAACTAAGAAAATCAGTAAAAAATAGCTGTCCAGAGTAGGTATCTACAGGGGTGAATGATCATTTTAGTTCACTCTGTTGTGAAATAATTCTACAAATTAAATGAAAGTAGTTGCATGCTGCATACCTAAATGACATCTGCTTACCAACAAGGAGCTGGGCCTGTAATGTCCACCTATAAGAGAGTTCAGGTTTCACCCTCTAATTTAAAAGTCATGGAAAACATAAAAAGCATGAAGTCATAAAAAGCAAGAAAGCATACCAATTTTCTTTTCTCTTTAAAGGTGCTTATTTCAGACTTTGATTATAGTATATTTTACCTTTCAAAGTGAAAGTATGATCCTTAAAGCACCAGCTGCCGGACAGCAGCGCGTGTTCAAGCCCTGGTCACCTGTTTGCACTCTGTCCTGCTATACTGCCTCGAGGGTGGTCAGCCTTCCCCACCTTCTTCCATCACACTGCTTTGATGGAGAAACACACAGCACTTTACAAATCCTTGTTTCCACTTTTTCTACAAATGAATACTTTGGTGATAAAGCGTTGCAAATCTGATCTTGCCTCCTGCCTTCACCTTCACTGAAAGACCTCAGAGTATTTGGACAGCAATCCAGTTCACCAAACCATTCAATGGACATCCTTGCCCATGTCCTGGGTTCTTTAAGAAAAGGGAGAGCCCCATCTTATCACGAAAGGATGGGCAGACAGCCTCTGGGCTTGGACCTGCAAGTCAGGTGTGTTCTCACTGCACAGCCAGATACACCTTCATCGTGATACCTTGGACATTTTGGCCCATGGGATCAAGAGAACAAAGAAGTGTCCACACCACATACAGCCCCAAATAATTCCAAAAGGAAGCTAAAGAGATTTCCAGAAAAATGCTTCCCCCACTGACTAACATTCCTTTCTTCCTCCTGTAGATCAAAAGACTTTTTCTACCCTCAATCCAGCCATCAGGTTACAGTGATAAATTTTCAGTACTTCTCATCTGGTCCTTCTAGTAAAAGCTGTGCAGCTCTGTACAACTATGTAAGACTCCACAATACTCCTACTTGGAAGGTAACTTTTCACCTAAGAGATTCCATCTGGTACCCTCAGTTTCACAAAGGAAGCCCAGTTCCTTAGTCAACATGAAGATACTTCCTTATTTACCAAGGGCAGCTTTCCCAGGGAATTTCTTCATTTTTTTTCAGCCCTCTGTCTGCCCACAAACAAGCACAGTGTTTCAAATGTAAGGACAGAAGCAAGCACCAGACATGCAAGCCTTTTAACATGTTTTATGCCAAACAGTGAAATCATCTGACTGCAGAGTAAAATAGCACCTAATTATATGGGTAGTAGTCTTACATGTTCTGCACCAAGTGTAGTCCTTTAAGGTTCACTTTAAGAACGAAATGTTCCCCTTAAAAAATAATGTTTAAGAATGTGTGCTGCCCATTTGAACAGTAGGCATTTCTCCAGCAGCTTGATGCTCCCCCCAAAACAAGAACTTCTTTCCTGTAATAAATCTGTTTCCAGGAAATAACAGGCATCAACATGACATGTAACAGTGGTTAAAAAAATCAGGCTTTGAAGTGCTGAATCATCACAGGAGGTATTTTTTAATGTCCAGAGCAGTTGCTAAAAATTATCTATTTATTTGACTTTATTTTGTGCATTTCTATATGGCCAACTTGATGCAAAACATTTCTGCACAATGAAGGGAAATTTTAATATTTAATCCTGTTTTTTCCATTCCTGAAGCATCTCATATCTCTTAGAAACACATCAGACAGAGTTAACCAAATGTCACTAGCTTCAACTTTCATGAGTTTTTAAAAGTTATTTGCCATTTTCTTGTGCAGCCATGTCTTTTGCAGAAACAAACTTTTCTTCCTAATTTCTTCCTGTTAAATTTCCATTTCCAGTGGACTCCTTTTTAAAGATTCAGTGTCACTGGACCTCTGAAAAATTCTCACTTATTTCAAACTACGTATCACCTGCAATATAGAACTGACTCCCTTGGTTTCTTCCAGAATATTTAGGAATATACTTGTAGTAACCATAAAAAAATCCCAAGTGGCAGGAGCCCTCTTGATGCCCAAGGCACAGCTTATAAGCAATTAAAAAAATATGCAGACACTGAATTTGGCATGAACCATTGATGCTAAAGAATGTCTGTAGCATGCTTCCATTTCTGATTAATCCTGTCCACAATGTTAAGTAGTAGAAGAACAAACAAAATTCCACAGTTCCCGAAACAGTTTTGAATAATTTTGGATACAAAAAAAGACTTCTGATTAGTACCTTCCTGTGATTTTTCCCTCTGGAAAATAACGGTTACCCATTACCTATGGATTGTGCTACAGCCATAATTTTATGATCCATCTATTATGATCTCTATTATAATCATAATATATCTATTATGATCCCCAACATTTTAAAATACTCTGATTTAATCTTCCTTTTCTAGACTCCCACTGTTTCACTGCAGGTGAATTTCTATCCCTTAACCTCAATATACTCACACAATATTTAATATCACATATAACAAATTCATCACAGTTGAAGACTGACCATCTTCTGTGGTGTATCTGTTAATCAGGGTTTGTTCAGCCCCTTGAAATTACAGCTGTTACCGACTCATCCTTAACATTATTGTTGCAAAGTTTGCACTCACTATACTGCACCAACATGCAAAAAATCAGTGTTTCCTACCGGACAGCTCAAAAATTTCAGAGCTGGTCTACTCCACACAAAACATCACATCTCAGGACTGGGCTGGACCTCATTAGTGTGCAGCCTTGTAGCAGAGAAGGCCAATGGCACACTGAGCTGTATTAACTAAAATGTATGCAGTAGGTGCCCCTCTCTTTCCAACACCTGTGACATTGCACCTGGAGTACCCAGTCCAGTTTTGGGCTCTTCAGGACAAGGAATACAGGGACATATTGGAGCAAGCCACTGCAGAAAGCCACCAAGACACAAAGAGAACCGCATGATATAATCTACGACGAGAGGCTGAGAGAACAGGGTTTGTTCATCCATAACCACAGGACGTGAAATAAAGACATTTCTGTCTACAGCTATCTAGTGGAACGCTACGAAGAAGATGGAGCCAGACCCCTTGCAGATGTGTACAGTTTTAGGACTGTAAGAGATAAAGAGTAAGAGATAAAAACAGAAGCTGTAATACAGACAACTCCAATTGAATATGAAAACCTCTTTTGCCATGAGGTGGTGAAACACTGAAAGTTGGTCAGCTGATTCTACAAGCTGTAGAATCTTCATCCACGGAGATATTCAAAACCTAATTTGACACAGACCTGGACACCTGATCCAGATGACCCTGCTTCAGCAGAGGGGGTTGGACTAGATGATCTCCAGAGGTTCCTGCCAACCTCAGCTGTTCTGTGACTTGAAGCAAGTCATAGCCTAAGCCTCTCATGACATCATACAGTAAAATCAGGCCCTGATCAAGATTGGTAATAGATGTTCTAACCTGAAAAGAAATCAAACTGTTTCCTACAGTTACAAATTTGCTGTGGAAGAAATCCAGCTTCCTTTCATTCTCTTTCCAGCACATTCCTGCAGGCCTTTGAGCTGTATTTACCTTCCACAGAAATATACTCTACACAACGGTTTTCTAGAATACAATTACCATTTTCCCTCTCAAGGTGAAAGGAAATGTGGCCACCCAACTTTCAATTCCCCCTCCCGGAACTCTCCAAATCTCTCCTCCCGATTAAAAACCTGGTTATCAGACCACTACTATACAATCAGTTATGGATATCAACCTCCTGATGAACATTGATGATGAGCATTTCACAATTCGTCTTTCACCTCCCTTTCCTTAAACAAATCAACATAAGAGCAATTATTTCAAGTAGAACTCAAGGAAGAGCAAATTGTATATACCTGCAGCTACCTAGATAAATCTGAAGCCTTTCTAGTAGTGCCAAGTCTACATTGATACAGCTGAAATACATGACTTCAAATACTTGAGCATACAATTAGTTAAACTTACATAAATGATAACTTATCTCTGCTAACATGCAAACTTAGATATTTATGAAAACAGTTATTACAGATCAGTTCTTTCTCAAAAAATCACATACAGAAATTATATGAGTCCAATATTGCATACCTTTGACACAAGTTATCAATGCATATTTTGACTACATGCCTTTTAAACTAATGCCCATATTACTACTAGTTGATTTTGTTTACTTTTATCATGTAGAAAATAGACTGCATCCTGGTCTAAAAGTATAATACACGCTGAAGTTCACACGTGTTCATTGCAATGTTCAAGTCAGCACTGCAATTAATTTTATGCCATTGGGGTTTCACCAAGCAAAAATAATATCCAAGCATTTAATTTCACTAAATTCAATCTGTTTAATATGCACTTTGCTTGATCATAAAAAAAAATAAAACTTGAAATAGGAGTGTAAAATTAACTGTGTTACAGAAAACCTTCATTTCCAACAAATGAAGAATAAACAGCAATTAAAACTATTAACTCTTCAAAGCAGGCACTTTTTTTTTTTCCTCCTAGGCATTGTATGGTATGATGCCTTGTCCATACAGTCTAAATAAGGTCTTCCTTAATCATATCAAACACGAGATAAAAACACATCATAAAGCAGGGTAATTAAGCTGTGACACATCTCATATCCATTCATGAAATGCACTGAAAATGATAGTAGCCAAAACTATTTAACTGAGACCATTTTCTTCAACAATTTTCTAAGTGAGAGAATCACCAAGGAGACTTGCCACAGCTTCCAGAAACATTCTACATAACAATGCAAGAACAGGAGTACTGGGTCAGACCAGTGTTTCTGCATCCCATCTCCAACAGTCCTCAAAAGTAGCTGCAAGGAACAACATAAGAGAAGTGACAGCATATATAATATGAACCCAAAGTCTCTGTCCAATCATTTTCACTGCAGGCATTTCCTCAAATAAATACGCATTTAGTAACATTCAGTGGATTACTCTGTCATTAATTTGTTCCATCTCCTCTAAATTTCATAAAAGCTTTTCATACCTTAAAACATTTAGAAGACATCACTTCCTCTTACAGGAACTCAGCATCCCAGATCAACCAAGCACACTGATAAAATACTCATATTAGCAGCAGTAACAGTAGTACTAACACATCCACTACATAACCAAGTACCACAGGACAAAACCCCTGCCCTGAGCCCCCAAAATCCTAAAGAGCAACTATCAAATAGGAGATAGGAAAATATTTAGAAGCAGTAAGACAACAGCAGCTAGCATCACAGGAAGTGATATCTAGTTGGAAGTAGCTTGATGCTTTTGTAGGCATTTCAGGCAAGCAACAACTTGGGAAGAGAAATGAATCCAAATGGTGATGTTACAAAGGAATCCTAGTCCAGGCATAACGCATCAAACAAATGCGTGTTTGCAAAATAATAAATGGGCAACAGGGCTGGTGTTACAACTTGAGGGAAAACCTTGACAAAGAGAAACAGTATGATAGAGCTGGGTGAAGAAGGACTTGAAACTTAGGGCAAGATATTAATATTTCATGCACCAGAGAAGAGATGTCAGGGGGGACATAAAAAGACATGGTCAGTGTGACAGTCTGTCACTCTGAAAATGATCTCTGTAAGATGATTCTGGATAGATAGGACTGGAGAAAAAATATTTCTCAGTGGTAGTGAGGATGAGAGTTTAACTGAAGAGTAGGCAGGAAAGCATGCAGCAGGGATGTTGGGCAGAAAAAGCCTGCAAGACTTTGATGCAGTCTGAATGCAAAGAACTTCAGAACAGGACAAAACAGTTATACTATGTCAGTAAAAAAAAAAAATATAGCGGAGAAAGAGCAGCCCTTTCCATGATATTCCATGTCAGCATCCTGCAGTCAGCTGTGTAAAAACTTCCTGAAGTTGAGTTGTACCATCGCCATCACACTTAACAGCTCCTCAGAGATGTAATAGAGAAATACCTGATGCATTTTTGAGCCTGTTCATATTTTGACGTCTAAAACACCCTTTGGCAAGGAATTCCACGGAGCAATTCAATTGCATGCTACAGGGTAGGATTGAAGGGAGGCTCACAGAAAAGTCAAGAAAACGACGACAACAACAACAAAACCAAAAAAATTACTGCTTCTGTTGAATGTTTTAAAACTGCTTCCTGAGAATAACAGAGAATATTTCCTTGTTCTCATAATATTAAAGTTAATGAATACTTGTTCTCCAACTACCTTCTTGAGGCCTTGTTCAGTCATCTCTTTTCCAAGAGGAAGTATTTTACTTTAACTCTTCCTCTGACAAAACTGGTTCCATGTCTCTCATCAGCCTTTATGCCCTTATCTCAAACTACAGTATCTTTTTGAAATAATGATAACAAAAATACACATCAGATAGATTTCACACACTGGATTTATGGATTGGCATTTATGTTTTTGGTTTGATTTTTCTATTTCTTTCCTATTCACACCAAATAATCTATTTGCTTTTTTAACTACTATGCTATGAGTAAGAGGTCTTTACCAGTGAGACTGCCAAATTACAGACCTCTCCTAACAGGCAATATAGCAGTGTTAACTTGAAAAGTAGATGGAGGGCTTGTAAAGGACTCTAGGAGATCTGTTTTGACAAAGGGAATCTAAGCTAGGCAATAAGGAGATGACAGAGAAGCAAGACTATATTTTCATTGAGATAGATATACCAAAGCCTATAAACCATCCGCAAAGAGATGATACTTAAATTGTCTTTCCACATAAGATTATGCAAAGACGAAGAGCAGAATAAGGAGGGTGGGGGGCAGGGGGAAGAGGGCGGTTGAGAGACAACATGTTGCAGAACTCCCACACAAAGCTGGGTAATGAATGAGAAGATCCTCCAAAGGATGCACTGAAGAAGTGATCAAAATATCCAAAAGCAGCAAAGATGGAATTTGCCAAGTCACAGGGCAAAAAGAACAGGGACATGGTCAACTGTTTTCACAGCTGTCTGGCAGGTCGAGAGAATGAAAGCTTAAGATTTAAAGTGGAACTCACAACGACTAAAGTGATCTTTAGAAGTCCATATCTTGCTTGGAGAGACAGTCTCAGAAGTAATCCAGTGCAATCAGCCAACTCAGTCACATGTGCCTCTGCTCTGCCTTTTACCATGCCCTTAGCATGCTGCCCATCACTGCAATGCACTCTGCACAGTGCCTGTCTCTGCCTCACTAGCACAGGGCCATAGTAGGATGCTCAGTCACTGCTTTACTTATGGTATTGCAATACCCAGGGCTTTTATTTAGCAACTGAATTTGCCTTATATAGCCCTCTGAGAAGACCTGAGCTAGTATGAATTCCAGCTGGAACTGTGTACTACACAGCTTTACCAGGCTCTACCAGGAAGCGGGACACAAGTGCAAGGGCAGCCCCACTGCCATGGATCTGCTTCACCTTTTGTTATCCATTCCCAGATCCGTTAACCATGTTTGCCATCTTCTGCTAACCTTTCTCTTGCCAGAGAAGGAAATTACTAAAAAATTTAACAAGTACAGTTCTCCACCCTGAATTCTCTTCAAAGAATTAGTCCATGAAGTGGGGCAGACTAGAACAAAATTACTACTTAAATTTTTTTTTGATCCTCCTATCCCTCTCCATTTTGCATTCACATCTCCCATGAAAGTTGTTTTGTAGATGGGCTATGTGATTACACAACAGCCAAGATGAGGAAGAAGCTCTATAAAGGAACTTGTTTTCCAACAACTACATGTGCACATGCAAACACTCACAGATACTTCTATAGACCAACCACTTCTGAAAACACAAATGGAAATAACAGTAATCTTCCAAGCTCCCTTATTTTCATTGCACACAGCAAAGAAAGAAAAAGGAAAAAAAAAAACCCACCATTCTTACTAATGAACTTTATTTATTAACATTTTCTGTCCTTTAGAAAAAAAGATAAATGAATTTATAATTTTCTCCCATTTGGACAATTTTGTGTATAACATTCATTTCAGTGATGTGTTGAAAAAAGAGCCAAAATCAACACATACATTTTCTTAAGTGAAGACTTGAATAAAACAAAGCCAGGCACTTGGTTCCTCTTTCATTCCATATGATACACAGCTGCATCAATCCCATCAGGAAACAGGCAACAGGAAATTCTTAACATTCTGAAGAGAAATCTAAAGATGTGTCTCATCACCCTTCCTCCTGAAAGTGCTCTTCGATTGTCTAAAAGATGTTTATACTAGTTCTAAAATTATTAATTACTTTGCTTAGCTTTTAAGCAGCTATAGGCCTCATTAAGTAGCTAACAAGGAGACTTTTTTCTTTTTATAGATTGCCTACACTTTTTCGTTTTCATCTCAAAATATAAATTGTTAAGGAAACCTTGACACCTATGGACAAAATCAAAGCCAAGTACTCGAGCTACTGGAAAACATTCCTTCATAATGCATTGCTCCTGTGTTATTTGTGTTTCTAACTATAGCTCTTGCATATATAATTCCATTATACTTTTATAAATCACCATTTTGAAAAATGCTTTTGAACCATTAATATATTTTCCTGGTTAAAATTCTTTGAGATGTTCTTAACAAGAGTCTTAGATAATGAATTTGGGCAAACTCTGGAACAGTCTTTACAGTATTATCATTCTCATTAATTTTCAGAACTACCCACTGTGTTGAGATGATTGTCATGGGCTTAAGACTTCAATTTGGCTAAATATTTTTGCATATATTTCAACATATAAGTAACTAACAGATGTTTAAAATGTTAAGTTCACAATCTAGAAATAGTTAAATATTTACTATAGTATCGTTATTTGGTTTTGCACTAATTTTTATTTTTCTGCTTCTATCTTTAAACACTCTTCTGGAGTCCTGCTTGGCTGTAGGCAAAATGCTTTAAAACAACATCACATGAAAACAAAACATACTTGATTCAGTAAATACAGCTGTGTTTTTAAAGAAAGAAAAGAAATAAACTCTCAAAGGTACCACAAATTAAAAACAGAGAAAACATTTCAGAAAAGAAAACATTTAATGTAGAAATGTTACTTTTACCTAAGATCCAGGCTTAATGTAAAACCTTTTAAATTGTTTGCATATTAAAAGCTGTAAAATTCATGTTTTATTTTTGCTTTAGAAACCTTACACATTCTACTGACTTACACCATTCCTAGAAGGCTCTATTAGATAAAAACAATATTATTTTCAAAATGTTAATACATAGCATATACAGTGTCTTACTTTAGTCCAAATTATTCTTTGCCTTTTTGCCTTTTTTTGTTTGTTTGTTTGTTTTTTGATTTTTTGTTATCTTTGAAGACTGCTTCTGTTTCCATTGTTTCATCCTTAACCATTCACATATCAGAGCAATAAGTATTTCATTACTGGTTTATCTGTCCAGAGGCTTGAGAAGCAGTAACAATTAACCCTCCCTTCACAGTGATTGATACAGGCTTTGCTTTCAATTTGTTCCACTACACAGATCATGAAATTCTGAATGCGATCATCCTTATTGACCTACACTTTCAAACACACGGCTACAATGAGATGAAAGTAATTATTAAAAGGAACACAGGACTACTCAATGCTTGAAACAAAGTCTTGAAAAATCTTTTAGATGACCTTCTCATAAAATCAGCATCTTTCGATGTGAAATAAAATTATGGATTTTCTTCATAATCTGGAAATATTCAATGTAAATCTGATCATGGTACAATATCATTATATCACATAAGCCCAGTTCTAATGTCACATCAGTTCATATCTGACCCAATAAACAGGAACTTCAACCAGAGTGATCATAGTAGGATCACGCCCTATATATTTTTAAAGTTCCTCTGTCAGCTTTATTTTACACCAGCTCTGCTTGAAATGTTGTGTTGAAAATGACAAGACAGTAATTACTATTCTATTGTAGTCTGTTTCAAAAAGAAACAGTGTTTCTTTTTAAGATTCTGGACTTCTTGAGGCACCTAATGTAAATAAGTGGAGAGGAAATTCAGACTGCTAAGGAAAAATGAGAAACTCAAGTCAGATTTCCATCATCAGCTGAGATGAACCAAGACCTGTACACATCACTGCTGGAGACTTATTGCAGTGGAAAACAAATATTTTTCATAAACCCTTGAAAAATAACCCCACAAAATATTAATTTCTTTTAACTGATACATTTTTAAAAATTAAATAAGATTGGTAGGTGAGCAGTAATGATAGAACTACTTAAAAAATGGGATGCAGTCAAAGGAAATCAGGATAGAAAACTGTGCAGAAGGATGTTCTTACAGGCCCAAGGCTCTAATCACAAAACAAAGTGATGAACCAATACTGCATGGATTAGCAATGAATTATTTTGAACTATAATCATGTGCCAGCACAAAGGGGAGGTAAAAACTAGCCATTACTCACAAGCTGATCTGCAGATAACAATAAAAAAAAAGTGAAAAAGAGAAAAATTTATATGCTAAACTGAGTCAGGAGGATAATGAAAATCTAAAATGTTGTTACACTTCAAGTAACATTACATTTAATGTCTTTCATGTACTGTATAATGTTGAGTATTTACACAATAGAGTCTGTAAGACACTAGGGCTAAAGCAGGGTTAAATTGGATAACTCTTCTGTAAATTAGTACTACATAATAATATGTGCTGAAAAATATCCTAATAGATGAGTTAGTTTTAAAACAGCACACATGGTCACTAATTTCTCCAACTCTAAAACTGCAGGAAATATACATATATATATGTATGTATGTATATACATGCATGGGTAGAGACTGGTACAGGTATATGAAAATATATAAATACACATAAACCCTTATGTATACACAGGCATATATGGTGAGGGATTTAATTTCCATTAGTCCATTTGAGAGCTAACCATCACCGTCTTAAGATCCAATGATAGTTTTCCCTTCAGGAGAAGAAAATGTTAGAAATAATTTTGTGAGAAAAGAAAAATCAAAACTGCTATCCACAAAGATTCCTGAGATTCTTATGAACAGACTGTTTAAATGAAGAGCACTTTAATCAGTAGAGGAATCCTCACGTTTCTAATGTCTTGCTGTGCATTCTGCAGGTTATAGTAGCAGCTGGTAGAGGTCATATATCTTTTGTGAGCATCCCAAAAAGGCTCACTGCCAGACTGTTAAATTATGAATAAGCAATGAACAAAAGAATGCAGATACGGTGGTGACAAGATAATCCAAGCAAATTTATCTATGACAAATTTCACAGGATTAACAAATTACATTTACACAGAACAATAAAAATGAGGAGAAAAAAAAAAAAAAAAAAAAAAAAGAAAAAAAAAAAAAAGAGCCTACTTTTCGCCCACAGCATTAGAGGGAAAGAAAATCTCCATTCCAGTACATGTATTTACATTTAAATTTTGATAAAGTAAGATATAGCTTACTGATAATGAGCAAATAGCATTATTCCCTTTCAAGCAAATACATATTCTGAATCTATCTAATATACAACTTGTGTCTGCACTTTGCAGTATACATGTATAGAAGTCAGTGGAAAATCCTTTAAAGTTTTCCTCATAATTAGTAAGAAGCAGAATAAATATTGAAGAATTCTAATTTTGCTTTTCATGCAAAGTATCTTTCCATCCTCTGTCAGTTAAAACACACTTTTTACCTTAATCGCTTTAGGGTTTTTTCCTATTTGAATTGAACAAATATTGCAATACATGATAATTGCTACAAGAAATTAGTCATGAATATAACTTAAATATCTTTTTTTTTTTTTGCAGTAGTATCATGATACACAATATTTTTTAAAAAATCACTCCTAAAGGAATTCTAAATCCATAATCTAAATACTGATTGCTCCTAAAGATAAACCTTCAGTATGTCAAATAATCGGGGGAGGGGGGAAATAAAGGAAATTTGCAATGTTTGCTGCATCCTGCAGTCTCTTGTTCTGGTTTTTGGATGTGATAAAAAAAATTGAAATACGACCCTTAAAAAGCATGGAATATCAGTTTCAAAATACCAGTTCTGTAGAGAGGCATTTTTCTTCCTATTAAAAAAGGAATAAAAGGAAAGACAGCATCTCTTAGTTTGGAAATTTGAATGTAAGTAGAGTGATTGATAAAAGAAACAGCATATATGTTTGGCAGATCTGGAATCAGCTGTATCTTTTCATGATGCTTCTCATCTGAAGTCTATTTTCTGTCACCTTCATTTATTTCCTGTTGTTTGTTAATCTGAAACAGTTGTTTAGTAAAAATAGATCTTGAATAAATACGGGCCTTCTGAAACCATATGTATCATTTATGTAACAAATATATGTTCTTGCTACAGAGCACTGCCTACAAACAGGAAACCTCACTATTAAAGTGAACATCCAATTAATTAAGATACTTTAGTAAACTACTTGGATTCTGCAAACAACTACTTGAGTACCATTTATCTAGCTCATTCAGCCGATGGAAAAAATTACTGTACTTTTGATTTTTTGCAAGAAATGCAAGTTTTGTTGTAAAACTGAACAACAGCTCAGAAAGAATAAATAGATAAATTAGCCCAAAGTATTTGTTTCTCTTTTTATGTTCATCTTCTATTTTTTACTTAGCAAGAGAAAACAGGTTTGTTTTTTAAAATGCAGTTCTTTCTGAGAACCTCCTGTCCATACTGTTAGCAATTTATGCAAAGGTGAAGCAAACATGCCAATCCTACATCTAACTATAGTCAGACAAATAAAATCAGCTACTTTTTTTTTCAGCTGTGAAGGTTGAAGGATAAGTACCAGTGGCAGCTATTCTCTTTTTTTTTTAATACTTCTTTCCTTTTTTAATCGTGCTGCCAGCACTGCCCAGATTCAGTCACTCAGTTCTTTCTATTGGCCTCAACCTTGACCTGTGAAAACTGCCCACTCACATTTTTTTCCCACAAAGTAACAAATTCTGCCTCCCATCATCTCTAAGAAAAAAGAGCTTTCTAACAAACATTTTTCTAAAATTTGGTATACTGTAGTTTTGCTAAAAGAATTACAGCTTTGGCACCTAACTCATATAAGCCTAGGTTGTGAGTAAACTGATTGTAAATGTGAATTTGCACATGACTTCCAAACATGACATTTAAGCAAGAGGAAAAGAAAATCCCCCACTCCCAATCCCCCATTCTAATATGTAAATATAGAGTTCTGATATATAAATATACAGTTCTGTGCCTAAATTTCAGCAAAACTATAACCCTTTAGTATTTCATCCAAAATGACTGTTCAAAGACTATTCATTACACAATAAAATTCAGTTTAAAACAATGTAATATCTAATGAAGGCTGTTCCAAATTTTTGTTGGAGACAAAATTCCCAGGCAAGTATTTTACAGGGAGCTTATAGGATTTAGGTGCCCATATTTCACTAAACTGCAGTATGTGTTGAATGCCTAAATCCAATAGGCTCTTCAGAAAATCCAAGCCCCTGGGACATTATCGTAGATTACGTACATACATATTATTCAGACTATATCCCCTAAGTTCACTATATACATATGTAAACCTAACATGCCTGCAGGTAATGGGACAGTACTTTTCCACTTAAATTATTTAACATAAGTGTTGAACTTGTATTATATATCAAGCTAACAGCTAATTTTAAATTGCAATCAAGCCATTCTCTGAAAGCACTTTATTTCAGTGGAGGTTTTGCCTGTAAAAGAAATGTAAATCCCTCTAATGAAGGCAGTATAATCTTTGAACAAACAGTCAAAATGGGGGCTGGAATTTTATTCCTAATGCTAACATTGACATCTTTTGCCACTTCTGCCAGTTCTCAAAAATCTTTTGTGTGTAACTATCTCATCAGTAAAACATGTAGAACAGCGTTTTCAGACCTTTCGAAGCACACAAAGCCAAATAAAAAAACATATCTACAAAAATACCCAGTGTTAGTACTAAAGTCATCTTCAGACACTGGATGACATCAACGAGAAGTTCCCCAGAACAAACAAATGGCACAACATGACAGAAGAGTGAAAGTCCAAAATGCAACATAAAAGAAAGGCTGGGAAAATAGCCTGTAAGAAAACCTTCAAAACTCGGCTTTCAGTAATCCATTTCAAATTCTTTCTTACATATCACTTGTTCTTTAATGTGCCTGGCTCTCACCTGCATGTACAGTGCTGGGTAAGGGCTGGCATCACTCTCAGTACCTCGCTGCAGCAGTCTGAGATCAGGATCTCCCTAGGAATCACTCCATTTTTACTTGACCATCTCAAGACTTCTGCGTTTTACAATAGCACACAGAGGCAAAGTTCACTAGTCCTCTCACTAAGTATATTTGTCATTGTGATCTCTCTGAGAAAAAATTCACATCTATTAAATTAAATGTTGAAAATACTTTTATCCTTGCTTGTGATTCTCTGTAGTATACTTTAATTGTGTACATAATTTCATTTGGGACTTTTCTAAAGATTAAGGTACAACTTGAACTCAATATTCTCTCAAAGATAGGGTCCAGTTCTGCCAAGTTAGAGACACAAATACTATCTTACCCTTACTGTACCTCCTTTGTCCTGTGTAATATACTTCTGTGGCATACAAAATTAACGAATATTTGTACTACTCAAAGTCCTGTTCAAATGAATGGCACAACGGTCCTATTCATTTGACTAGGACTTTGTGTGTTGCAAAACCACTGCTCCAGCTAGTCACAGAACAATGCTCTAGTCATATAAGACATGGCAGCAATTATTATATTCTTATTATGGCACATCTTATGCGGCAAAATACAATATTATTACAAATTATCCTTATTATGCAAAGTCCTATTAAACAAAAAGTCGCATACCTCATTCACACTAATGGGATTTTGTATGTTAAAGATAACATACAGTAGCCTTATAAATATTACATAGAAAGAAATTGCCTCTTCTGAAAAAATGTAATTCTTTTGAAATGAATTTTCAAAACATTTCCTCTCATGGCTGTAAATCTTTGGCAGCTTCTTAAAAGAAAAAAACAAAAAAGCCAAACATTAAGCATAAGCAAACAAACCAAAGAAACAAACAACTGGGGTGAAAATGCAGTCTTTGCTAGGTACCTTAAAAATATCCTATGTTAAGAATATATAAACAAATTTCCAGGATGACATCCTGCAGAACAAGTTTGTTTGATTCATTTTAAAATATACTATGACTATGCTGACATGACTATACTGAAAACACAAGATGAGGTGCTTTTACACCTGCGAGAGCTACTGCTGATAATAATATAAAATTGATCTGATGGAGTAGCAATGTAAGGTTTATTCACATGAGATGAGATTTCTGGAAATGGTTTCATAACAGTAAACAGTTACTTAATTGCTAACAAATGAACTTCTGCCACGTTGGTTAAATGGCTTCATTCTACTGACCTCAGTGGGAGAAGAATCATTCCAAAAATGTTAATAAAATGGTAACAGTTAGTTTTCATGATCAGTATCAGTTATTCAAAAATCTTATATTAAAATAAATTTCCCAATAAGGAGAGTATTGTTATTAAGATAATTTTATGAAACAAAAAAAAAAAATTTAAACACTCGTTACTTTTTAGGAAGTATGGTGATGAAACTAACACCTAGAATGTCAATTTTCAACAACTGTTTTACATCACTCTTGCAGTAAAATTCCCATCTGGGCTGGCAACTTGTGTGCCAAGTTTCAAACAAATGTGATTTGAAATTGCCAGTATATTAGACTCTGAAATTCAAGTGAGATGCTAATAAAAAGAGATGGGTACTGACAATAGATCCTCATATTCTCTTAAAAATACCTATGGCTCCGGGTGTTGTATTAATCTGTTAACAAAATTCTCTAATTATTTGTAACTTACTTATAGTACAGCCTGAGAATATAATGCCATCAAATTTTCAGAAAACAAGCTAGTTGGATATAGTTTGTAAGAAAAAAAACCAGTTGTGCTGTAAAGAATGTAAAAATGGCACTGCAGACAAAACCTTGTTATTCACAATCCCATTAGTTACTGAAAATACCTAATATAACTTTGTTGATCAATACTCTCATGTAAGCTCTAAATAATGTATTATTCCAGTGGAGAAAAATGCAGCAAATCAAATATGGTGGGAGAATGTTTCAAATTATGAAGAGTAGTATGACTGCTAATCCATAAATCAGAAATCAGAAAGATTGTTGTAATGTGGGAGGGCTCTATTTAATAAAGGTCATTATAACTCCTGGCTCTAGAGCTATAAGATCTAATATCCTCTCTGGTAGCTCTATGATATGCCCATGCATTACTGTTCTTGTTGACAGTCTGTTGCCTTGGAAATATTTCATTATTTCAGTTTTTCCATTTGTAGACCCTTGGCCTTGTGATATGAAGGCCACCCTATTTCATATTTTCGATTATCATTTAAGCAATCTTCTGGAGCTATTTATATAAAAGCAAGTGTTAGACAATGCATATCATCATTTATCACTGCTATATTTAAACTCATGCTCTAGAAAAAGTGCCAAAATAAAGGTTTTTTCTCTTTCACTTTAAACCAATAGCACTCTAATATTGTGATACACTATACAAATCAATGCTGGCATATCATATGCATGACACTTCTGTCTATTTCATTTTCTTGGATGTATATCCAAACAGTTGAAAAAAACTAAACTCTTGTTCTAACTGTAAAATTTGCTAACACAGTTTAAAAGAAAATCAAACAAATGTAAGCGTGTAATTTTTCATATATCCTTTTAAGAACCTAAACAGGTGAAAAAAGTTTCAAAACTATTCAAGTGCCTGGTTACATCAGAGACTACCACTTTTTATATCTGTTTTGTAAGCACATTTTTGCTTGAAAAAATGTAACACCATCTACCTAAATACTTGCAGTAGTGAAGACTAAAAAAAAAGTACACAAAGTCAATTTAGAGGATTCTTAATCTTGAGAACTAGTTTACTGAAGTATTAGCTAAGAGACTGCCAAACCCTTTTAGTAAGTGATATGCTCCTGTATTTCAAATATCTTGGTTCACACAGATGAAAGGATGTGTACAAAGACAGCTAAAATAGTTACACGCAAGTCTTCATGAGCAATTACACAATTTTAAATAAAATGTACATCAGTATCTGTTTATTGAAGCATTGATCCCTTTTCTCCAAAACTTTTAAGGAATAAACAGACTACCATTATTTTTGCTACAAAAAATATCATCAACTTCTACATGCAATACTTATGCCTAAACTATCCAGAGTGATAACAAAGTGAACCCTAAGGGCAAAAAACTTCTTGGACACTAGGCCAAGTTTGTGGCTACTAGTGTTCTAGGAATTTAGACTACCTTTTTCCCCTGAAATGATTACACCTCCCACTCCCTACAGGGAAAAACTACTCCGATCCAACCTTTAAAATGACAGCATCAGAGCTGAACAAGAAGATGCTATTAAAGGGCATTAAATTAAATACAGTATATCCTCCTACAACTTCAATCAGAATTTCAGACCAAGTGTTATTTAGTTCAGCTCTCAAGTGGAGCAGAATAACAAATCGTGCACTTTGATTTACCTTCTCCGAATGCCAAATGGAGACAGGTGATAAAGAAAGCACTCATGCACAGGCTATGAAGTTTCCCCTAGAAATTAATTCTATCTTCGAGATTCCTATCTCAGAGAAATTCCCAAAATGGCACACAAATATGCTTCTGCTGGAGAGATTACTGAAGCTATCCGGGCAAATACACTTAGCACTAATATAGTAACATTATCAGAAAGAAGACAGCAGAATTGTCTGTTGTGGGGGACGGGGGACAGGACTTATTCATACGAATTGTTTTTCCAACAAAGAACTCTGCAAGAGAAAAGCCTGCTTTAAGTGTTATTAACACAATAAAAACACCTTTGCAGCCACTGGAATGAAGATTTTAAAAAAAAAAATGTTTATAGTTGAAAATGAAAATCTGTAGTTAAGTCATTGACATCTAAGTATGCACTGTTTTCCCATTACGTGTGTCTCCTAATTTTGCTACATATCAATATACCCTTGTCAAAGTGCAACAGTTAACACTAATGCATCTAAGACAAGCATGCTAACACTTCAGTGTATGGGTTTTTTATATAGCGCAGTCTGCTTTCTTAGGAAAAATGGCAGTTACTTACACAAAATCTGTGGGGTTTGGAAGTAGTACTAGAAACGCTGATCATTCTAAAATATGCAAGTATGAAATTAAGGCTAAAGTACTTTTGTTTAAATATTTTTCAGACTTATTTGTACTCTGAAATATAAACCAACTGACACATGATCCAACTACTTTTAAAGGCTATCTAAATGTTAATTTCCATTTTTCCAGCTAGCCAGGAACCCTCCTCACCCCTCACACTCAAGTTCACTTGCACCGCTAAAGAGGGCGGGAGGGAAAGAGCCCATCCCAAACCCTCCGGCTCTTCTTCTTCTGGGCATATATCTCGTCGCAGTGTAGCAGTGGAGCTTTGAATACTTTTGTAAGAATCACAAAGTAACATCACATGAACTTGTACTTTTGTCTCCTACCAGTCACTTCTAGAAAGATTCACTTTACTAGAACAAATCCGCTACGGGCAATTCGTGTCACCAGCAGAGCACATTAATCACAAGCACTCTCTCCCAACAAAAGTACATGGGGCAGGCGGCGGGCCGGGAACCAAGCGGGGGGGTAGCGCGAT
>VXBB01003583.1:26397-38942 GCA_013399915.1 Illadopsis cleaveri | reverse complement strand
GCACTTGGACATTATCAGTCCAGACCCCCTCAGGCTTCCCTTTCAGCTAAAGAAGTAAGACGGCTTCGACGGAAACAGCTGTGATGAGATACACTGAGAAGCCTGTATGTGAATGAAAGAAAATACAGTTTTTACATTATGATTACTCTAAGTTGTAAGCCATTTGCTAAAGTTTTTGTGTTTTGTTTTAAGATAATAACTAAGTTAAGATAAGTAAGTTAAGTTAAGTTTAAGATAAAAAGTTTTAGGTAAATAAGTAAGATAAGTAAGTTCAGTTTAAGATAGTGAGTTTTGGAAAAATTTATTAGAAGATATCACTCTAGATAAACTAGAGTCCTGGCCACACTCTGGTTTAACTAGAGAGGATATGTTCCTCAAACAAACCCAGATATTTTCTGCACCAAAAAATTAGATACAAGTCATTTTGACTTGACATTTGACCTCATCAAAACCAGCTGAACAGACTTTTAAAGGTGAATTTGGGGGTCCTGCCCAGGAAAGAAGCCCAGGTCCTCACTGGAAAAAGTTTTCAGCTGTTGCAGCATCTGGGACAATGAAAGAGCATTTTAGTAATTAGCAGTTGTTTGAATTTATACGTTATTAGTTTTTGATCACTTGTCATTTAAGAGATTTTTAGTTGTTACATTTGAAAATCCTTTTCCTGATGAATGTCAGTTTTAACGAGTTGTTACATTCAAAACTAATCTATAGCAAAAAGGTTGCTTTTGTTTTTGCAGACACAGCACACAAGTGAATTCCTGCAAAGAATGTGAAAGTCATGCCAAGTGAAGAAACTCTGACTCCAAAAGATGAAAGAATGAGCACNTGTCCTCATAAAGTCCTAGAGTGACTTTATGGTGCTTGTATCCCCAGTTGTCTGTTCTGTTTATGCTGGATATTAAGTTCTGCACCTTTAAGACTGGTTCTGAGAGCAAGTGGGAAAAGAAGTGCGCAGTTTGTTTTTTCCACTTTTCTGCAAGGAAATCTTTCCCCGAACCAGAATGGGGAGGGGTCTCTTGAATCTGCTTTCTAAAGGGACCCCTTTGGAAGTTTCCTCCCAAATTTGCCCTAAACCAGGACAGCGTGTTAGCCGTAATATACTGAGTATGCTATTATCATGGTGTTCAATATCTTATATTGAGTAAAAGTATAATGACTGCACATGGGGCTAATGAAATGTGATAGGCATCAAATCTCCTATTTTTTCTGATTTCTAGTTTTACATGTGGAAAATAATTCCCTTAATACACATCACAGTTTTCCCATGGAAACCTCCTTTTACACGTAGTATTAGAAAAAAACACCGCAAAAATGATGCAGTGAGATATTTCAATGTATGGTGATGTTTTCTGTGTGAGATATCAGATCTTTTGCCCATAGAAGTATGTCTTCCAAATGGAAGAGAACTTGGAAACTGGAAACAGCAGCCATGAGATGAATAGGGAAGGAGGGAAGGGAGGACTTGCACAGTTTTTTACAGGAATTGTAAAATCAGTTTGGCAGTTCTGGTTATTTTTTTTTTAATTTTTTTTTCTTTACTTTTTTCACTTGGATGTCCCACAGATTTATGTGTGATCTCTTCGGTTTTTTTTGTTTTTTTTTTTTTTAAGGACTTAAAACCAGAAAGATTTATAATTGGCATAGCTATCTCTTAGAGTGGTTAGAGGGGTCATCCCATGCCAATGTAGTAAATAATGTTGAAGTTTCAAAAGAAATGTCAAGCCTTCGCTAAAACTTTAGGAATTTGAAGTTTAAGTCTTCAATCTCAATGGGGCTGATAGTCTTGGTTAAGATCTTTAGCTTGGATATTAGAATATACTTTCAAAGCCCCTCTTCATATTTGTCCAGTCAGAGACTTGAAGATGGATTGTCCACATCTCAAACAAATGTACCAGCATAGTTAGCCAGTGAAGGAGTTTATTTGTAACTTTAGTCCTAGAGCTGATGAATAGGCAGCAGGAATATTATTTGGCTTGGGGGCAACCATTTTAAAGCTGTGAAGTGAACACATGAAAACTTGAGTGTGATCTCTTTATTACATTCATCCATACAGACACTGTGTGTATACAGACTCATCTGTTTACCTGAGATGATTCTTTCAGCATAACTTACTTCAGCAGTCTTCCCCTTAAGTCAGAAGAAAAAGGAAACAGTGTGATCCTGCAAGCTGAGATAGTTATGTCAAGCCCTGTGCTTTTAGCACTCTGTGTTTCCTCTCAGTACTAAAGTGGAGAGAGCTATTGCTTCTAGCAGAGTGAGAGAATATGAGACATTTCAGTAAAAGCTTGACAAACTGGAGAGAAAATTCAAAACATTAAAAAAGAAAGAGAAGAAGAGCTTCTTGCTTTTTATTCCATATTCCACTTTATAGCTATCCGAGAAAACTTGCAGACTACACCAATCCAATGCCAAACTGAGAAGTGCATAGACAAAACCCCTTTTAACTGGCACACATTACGTGTAAACCTCATTTATGTCTCTATATGCAATTACACAAATAGGCTACTTAGTTGTTGTGGAAGGGTGGCTGCTGAGTTCAGTTAAAGTATGAACTTTCTGGTGAAGGGCCGAAGTGGGATGGGCAGTGTGTTTTCCCAAGTGCTCTGCTTGTGCACCTCATGAAATATCTTTGTACAGTGATTTCCAGGTGCATCCAGAAACTGTATTTTGTGTTTTGCCTTTTTCTATTTGGGTCTATGTATTTTTGTTAAGTAGCAGTGGATATGCTAAGACTGAAATAATAGTAACTAAAGTTATAATTATACAATTGTTTGCCCTATATATCACCTTTAATCTGCTGAGAAGAACCTTGACGGTTCAAACAATCCTTGCAATTGGGTAAAAATGCAAAAGGGAATAAGTGGTTAGCAATGTACATCTCCATGGATATTGTACCTTGGAATAAACACTCTCAGTAGCTGAGTACTGTCACATAGACCTGAATATGCAGGACGATAATGCAAAATTAATTAATTTTCCATATCTGTTTGAAAGGTAATTAGCTTATTAATACTGTAGAATGAGTATGTACTTCTGAATGATTTTTTTTTGTGTGTGTGTATGTATGTATGTGCCATTAGGAGAGGATTTCTTAGAACATATTTAAACTATCTGGAGAATTAAAGTAATTTGTGTTTAACTTTTTTCCTTTTGCAGGCTAATAACTCTGAGGTGGTTAAAAATCATGTAATCAGAAGTGTAAGTAATTTCATTTTATTTACTCTTTTTTCTTTTACTTGGCTTGATTTATTTTCTGGCTTGTGGCTGCTTATTTGTATCACATCTTCACAAAGCATTTGTTGGTAGCCATTTTCAAAGTATGCACTTCGGTTTCTTTACTGTGTGAAATTAGCTTCTCATTAGGACCATTAGTGTTTTTTTCTGCCACTGAGTTTTTTTTAGAAACAATGAAATGAACTCTGCATTGCTTGTTTTTAAATCAAGTAGGGGAGAAATAAAGGGAAATGCTATAATCTTCATAGACTGAATTGTATTCAGAGGCATTCAGAAAGTCAAGAGATATTTTTTTTCAGCAAGGATAATATTAATTCTTGTATTGTGTTCAATATGAAATTGATCTTTTAGCTTATATTTGTTCCAGTTGCTATGCCATTTCCATTTTCTTACATTTAAAGGGCTTCCTCATGGACTGTTATTTTATTCTTAATATTAACATATTTAAAACAAAATACGTTGAGTTCCTTGTTTCAGCTGAAGACTAGCAGAAATGTTTCTGCTAGACCCTACGACTTTATGAGGACATGTGAATGAGGACACTTTCTATTCAAGAATTGTGTGCATATAATCTTATGTTAGTTAACAGGTGCTCTAAATTTGTGGCGAAAGTTTTACTTCAGTTTTTATCACTTGCATCTTAACTAGGTCTGAGAGAAACTCAGGAGATCAACTCTGTAGGCTTTCTCTCTGCAGCCACCTTTCTTTTCTTCCTACTCTGCACATAATTATCTCTTTAGAGTAAATAGACCGCATACATACAAAAACTTTGTGTTAGGTGCTACTTGGTCATGCCATACAGTACTTCTACAGAGCCTCACAATGCGGTAGGTGTGAATTAATGCAGAAGCCTTTACACTGTACTGTGTCTGTTGTTCTTAATTACATTGCCTGTGGATAGTATTCATTCAGGAAGCTATTTCAAAGCTCTAGCATAACTATGAAACTATGCCACAATTCGAGCTGGAGCACGTATATTATTTCAGTCAGCTGAGGCAAGCTCCTTGCCTAATACTTAAAGTAGTAGTCCTTACATATGGATATAATAATTTTCCCCATAGATTTGTAGTGGAACACAGTCATTTATTTGAGTGTTGACACAACTCTGATTCGCCCAGGCAGGTGTGCAAAAGCCAATAGTGCTGATTAGGGCTAGGTGCTAACCTCATGAAGCTTTGTGTGAACTCCTAGTCTTGAGATATTGTAGAAGTAAGGCTCCAGAAATACAATTTTCTAAATGTGATCATGTATACCTGTAAAATTTTACACTAAGACACAATTATACCTCATTCTCACATGAATGAGAGACATGAATGACTTAACATGCATTTAGTATTTTCTTCTAAAGAGTTCTTAGCAGCAGAAATGTGCTATGTGCCTTCTCTCTGTTACGAAAAGAGACCAAATGGTGGATAGAGAGCCCAACTGTACAAAGAACTTTCAGGCCATGAGCAGGGCTGTTTCCTTGAATCTAAGTAAGTTGGAAGATAATCTTTCAGCCCTGGTTAGTTCCTTCTTTCCCTGGCAGATTGGTAGAACTCTATAGGTAGAACTCCATATCCAAGGGCCCAACAAACTTGTTAAAATTGAGGTGGATTACGGAGCCCTACAGTGAACTTGTTTGCGGAGCTTGGCAGTTTTGGCTGAAATGTTGTATGAAAGAATCATGGGAGCAGCTTTTCTAGCATCTAAGAGTCAGAGGGAAAGCAAGCTAGGATTTATAAGTACTGCAGACACTGCTACTTGCAAGGGTCACATCTGTCTGGACTCCTGCTGTTACAGTACACAGGGGAACAGATCAGGATTTTTATGGACCACAGTATACAAAGCAAAACTATATTTGCTCTCAAACAAAAAGCTGCTTGCAGTAGAAATAAATCTCTTATGCAGAGTCAACTAAAACAATATTTTAAATTAATATTTACTGCAGGAATTGATACACAATAGCATAGAGACATTTTTATTTACAAAGCATGAATATTTTCTGCACTTGGAATTGTTCTAAAGCCAGAGGCCGAAAGATTATGCAAATTCTGGTTCTCATTCAAAATATCCAAACATGTTTCATTGTGTCAGTTGGAATTATTATGGTGCGCAGTCCAACAATCAATGTAGTTCATTGCCCTGTCTTTTTCTGCAGTATGCTGGAGTGTATAAAACTGTTACACTGTGCCTTGGAATAGGTTGGCGAATTTCTTCTGATTTCTGTCCATGGCTTGTGAAATGAAAATACATCACAGATCTGGTTCAAATGCATTCAGGTATCCTGCTGATGAGTCTTTCTATTGGTATTTTTATGCTGTTTGAATGGTCAACAATCACATGGGAAAATGTTTCATAAGATGAAAAAAATCTGTGTAAAACCCATATAATTTTATGCAGCTTAGCTAATCAAATTCTCTTTTGCTTATAGCAACATTAAAAACAGGCACAAATAAAATACTTATATCCGAGGTAGATACATGTCATTCTTTCAAAATGTCCTCTGATACCTTTAAGTCACAGATGCATCATTGATTTACATTTCAGATAGTTGTAGTTTCTACTCATTGATCCTTATGTCTGTTAATGCTTTCATTCAAGAAGGAGCCCAGGAGAGAAACAGATGAGCTATGTGAGTGCATGTCAGCTCTTGTAGCTCTGAGTTTTCAGTAGTGCAGTAGTGCAATTCATCAAAGGAACACTATATATAGTTGATGTACAGCTGACTCAGCTGTTTGGAACAACCCAGTCCTTGGAACCAGGTTTTCTTGTATTCTGCTGAGATAACTTTTAAGCAGATGCTGTATCATTCTACTAATACTACTGTATTTTAGTTCAATGCCAGTTAACAGGGTCTTAGGAAAGGCAACTGCTTGATTTTTCATTTGGCTTCCTTAGCCTGTCTTTGATTCTAGTCTCAAAAGGGGCAAGTCATAATCCCACATAGTGTTTTTAAGCCCATGTGTGGCCCACATTTCTAGTTTTACTTTGGTATTAGAAATTAGTAGTTCACATATTACGTTTTTGATTTACTTACTATTACAGAGCTATGTAGTAACTCAATGTACTGCAGAAATGCAGATGAATTTGTCTGGAGCACAACTGAACTCCCTTTATCCTTTGTCCTTTTCATAATTGTTCTGGTGTCAGAAGCTCTACTACAGAGAACTTTAACCTATGAAGCATGTAAGCCTAGTGAGGTATGTAAGCCTACTGGCTGTAACCCAAGTTTCCTTATTCTGTTCTTGGAAAAGTTGAGAATGATCATCTAGCTGAGATAATGACTTTTTTTACAGATAACTTTTTTGTTTTTAGACATTATTTTTTTACTTAATTTTCTTAATTTCTTTGGGAGACAGCCTTTCATCATAGGACAGGGAATGCAGATTTAGCAGAAAGGTTATTTCTTACTCCTTCAGTTTCGGGACTTGTGGAGAAATTGTCTCAATGCCATCTCTGGGCCACATGGTGTGAGCTGGCCTGTACATGACCTTTGTCAAGTTTTTGCTCTGAAACTGTGAAGTATCTCAAAGTAAGATTATAAAGGTATGAGATGCTGTTTGCTGTGCGGGACAAGTACAAGCTTGCTATTTGAGGCAAGCCAGGTAATCCATGACGAAATTCACCCTCTTTGGTGTCAGAAGAAGGTGAATAAACAGGGCTGATCTCAAAACTCTGTTTTGTTCAGTCTGTGCTTTAGTTTAATTGGTCTACTTGGCCCACTTTCTATGCTTGCATTGGCAACAGGCTGTACTGGGAAACTTAGGTCTAGTGACTCTTGTGACCTGGTGAAAATTATGCAGAATTCAATATGGGACTGTTTCTTAGCTTCTGTATCATACCTCGGCTGTAGGGGACTCTGGGATGGTGTTGAGGTTTGACACTGGCCCAACGCCAGGTACCAATAAGACTCACTTGCTCACCCTCCTCTGCCACAGCTGGGCAGAGGAGAGGGAACAAAAAGTTAACTAAGGCTTCAGGAGTTGAAATAAGGACCGGGAGAAAACACTTCAAGGGCAAAACAGGCTCAACTTAAGGTTGCAAAATGAAATTTATTACTAACAGAATCCAAGGAGGATAATGAGAAGTAAAATAAACCACCGTTTCCCCCAAGCCTCTCCCTCCTTCCCACCAGCAGTGCATGGAGACAGAGCATGGGGATTTTGGTCAGTTCAGATATTTTGTTCTGCTGCTCTGGGAGAGGAGTGCTTCCCCTATGACACTATGGGGTCCCTCCTGTGGGAGACAGTTCCCCATGAACTTCTCTGGCATGGGTCCACTCTCACAAGCAGCAGCACTGCACCTGCTGTAACTTGAGTCCCTCTAATGTGGAGGCAGTCCTCCCAAAACTGCTGTGGTGTGTGTCTCTCTTTCCATGGGATGCAGTCATCCAGGGACAGGCTGCTCCAGTGTGGAAGCAAGGGCCCTCTCTCTCCGCTGGGTCTTCCACTGGGTTGCAGCCTCTTCCAGGCATCTACCTGCTCTGGCATGGGCACCTCCCCCATGGGCTGTGGGTGGACTCTGCATCCCCCATGGACCCATTGACTGCAGGGGGACAACATGCTTCACCATGGTCTTCACCATGGCCTGCAGGGGAATCTTGGCTCCAGCGCCTGGAGCACCTCCTCCCCCTCCTTTTCCACTGACCTTGGTGTTGCCATGTTGTTTTCCTTCACATGTTCTCCCTTCCTTCTCTTCTCTGACTAGGAGCATAACCTGTGACTTTTCCAGCAGCTTCCCAGAGGAGCCATCTTTGTGACCCCCTGCTACCAAAAACCAGGCTGTGCAAAACAGATGGTTTTGTCTGAGGACTTAATTTTTGAGAAAGTTGGCATAACAAGCTCTGTTATGAGCCCAGTACTAGGTGCAGGAGCCAATGGTGGTAAAAGAAGCAGTACAGAGTGTGTCAAAGGAGATAGTTGTATGGCTTGAATATATACTGGAAAAGGGCAATGACACAGTACTTTGGATGCAATGAACTTGCTTATTAATACAAATCTGTGAATGGAAAGAAGACGGTTGTTAGAGAAGCTATTGCCTCTACCTGCTGGCCTTCATACAACTGCAGGTAAATTTGACCAAAAGGTTCCTTGCACTTGCTTACGTAGCGAGAACATCTATATGGTATTGTTTGGAATATAAAAGTTACTTAAAATGGAATAAATAGGTGAATAAAGGTGTTTACTTTTTTGAAAACTGTTCCTTATATGTCTGGTTATACTATTGGGTATACTGGTTATGACAGCATTGCCAGGCAGTCCCAGGGAAGCAGGCGAACAAGAATCATTGGGAGAAGTTAACAGAAGAATAATCTCAGGGTAGTCTGTCCTGCACACAACATACTAAGCACTCGTTTCACTGAGTCTATCGTAGTTACAACTCTAAATTTTTAGCCAGGAGTGCTTAAAACACCCCATATGGAACCACTGTTTTTCATTGCCCTGAATCTTCTCTACTGCTGTTAGTTGTCAGGAAATGAAAATCATACATAGTTTTGTGAGATTTTCTGTGTAATTGCCCATTCTGGGATATGCCAGATGGCATTTGCTGTCTTGGAAGATTAGTCAATTTTTTTTTTGCCATTATCCCTGGCAAGCAGTGTAGCAAGCAGTAAACAGTGTTTGTTTTCACTTGGGTGGAGATGATTTGCCTTTGTAGATGGTCTGCCCTGTGCTACTGAATCCTGTTTGGGGAAACTTGTATTCTGATGGTGTGGTGACACAGTATGCATACAGTAAATATATATCTCACTAATGGTTTTTTTTGCTAGTGGTTTGCATTATTTAATTGTTCATATGCTTATACACTGCATGCTACTAGGATTTATGCTAGTTTATATGGCACAACAGAGAGAATGATTTTATCACTAACTTTCTCACCAGAGGAAGCTGTTTTAAGTGTCTGATTATTCAGAATACATGACAGTTTAGTCATCAAATTTGTAGTAAATGCCATAAGTACTTCTTAAGCAATGGATACATCTGTGACCAACGGAAACCATGGAAGTGTAGAGAGTCCTGCTTCTAATTGCTTTCTATTTGTAAAACCAAAAGAAAATATGCCAAAAGCTATGTCTTGAATTTCAGTTCTCGTTATTTACTTGTTTTGGCACCCATGGTGTATTGTCTAAAGCCTTTAAAATTATAAGAAGGGATTTGGTAAAAAGAGGGTGAAAATACCATGAAGTTTCCTCATCTTTTGTTTTCTAAGTAAAGACAGAAACTAGTGAAACTGGAAACAAACACGTACATGAGGTGCACCTTATGCCATCAGTTGTGCTTTAAAATTTGCCAGAACAGTTCACTTCCAGAAATTCTGAAAGAAAATGTGCCACTTTCATGCTTGTATGTGTCCTAGCTATTCCTAGATTTTGATACACAGCATCATTTTGTGGAAAGTTCTAAGGCATCTTCTATTCAAACACAGTTTATTTGGTTTGGGAACCCTTGTGTGTAGCCAAAATAGTTTATCAGTTTTCCCCTCTAACCCTTAATAAATAAGCTTTTATGTGCATGTGTCTGTATATAAAGTATGAATTCAGGGCAGGGAGAAGAGGGAGTACTCTTTCACTTACTGATTTACTGATGCATGATTCTAAATTGAACTTCTGGTTTTCTATATCAAGACATACATATCTATGTGCTAAATAAAAAAGAAATGAAATAAAAATAAATAAAATAAATATACACAAGCTAAAAATGTATAGAGAGATGGCTAAATGTAAAGTGAATATTATTATTTCTTTTTATTTAATGTTTGTTTAGTAGTAGCTGTCTTTTTGTAGGGTTTTTTTCTTTTCAAACCTATCCTGGAAGGAAGGGATACTGCCCCCTCCAGATGTCTCTTTCTCTCTGTTGCATACAGAGCTTGGGTGGCAATCACACTGGAGCTTAAATCTGAGACAATTAGGTGAGACAAATTCTGTTACTATGGTTCATGAGGGAGAATACTGTTACACTTTTTCATTCATAGTTGCTATTACTGAACAAATGGAACTGCAAAAATAAACTACTACACATTCTCAGGATAAAATTCTCAGGAGTCTGATATAGAAGTGTATATTTCAATATTGTCATAAGAAAATCAGTGGAGAGGAACTTACTTTTGTAGGTCTGTACAAAAATTCAAGTTACAGATTCTCAAAGCCTGCTATGTTTTCTCTAATCTTAATGCAGTTACCAAGAAGAGCACAAAAAATGTCACAAAAGACTTTTCTGGCAGTAGTGAGTTGAAAGAGGTAGTAGAAAGTTAGACAAAACCTAGGCATAACCACCGTGTTTGCATTCAAAACATCTCTTGTTATAGTCTTTCAAATCATAAATGAAGAAAAAAGGCAGAAACATTGACATCGATGACAGCAAGTAGGGTTCTGGATTGATTTTTCTGCTTTCTTTGTTCCAGAATTCAGCAGTGCTTTGAAGAACTCCTCTTTCAGGTGTGACAAAATATCACAGCAAGTATTTCATTTATATTTTATGTAGCAGTGTTATGTGGTGTGGCAGTGGGTTTAGGCTTTGTAATTTGTGGTTGTGATTTCTGTGAGTTCAGTCTTCTGCTATCCAAGTACCATTTTTACAATGCCTTTATGAGAAAACAACTAGGCATAGTTACTGGCTGATCTTCTGATATTTTATTAAGAAGGACAAAGTTGTGCCTATCACCTGGAAAAGAAATAGAAGTATTTGTAGACTAACCAGTGAAATTAATTGAATTACATTCATGTCTGTTGTACTTTGGGGTCTGGTTTTAGATGCACTTCAGTTTTACTCAAAGCAGGCTTCAAGATCTGCAGTGTTTTACAGATCGCTGGTCAAGCTTCCAATTTGTAAAGCATTTGAGGAATTCTACAGAGAGATGTGTACAGACAGTGTGTACAGACAGAAGTACCTATATATTTATGTTTGGCTCACAAATTTATTGTGCTAGTATTTGTCAAATTGCTTGTATTCATTTTGCTGCTTTTCCACATTATTGGCTGCAGAGATGTTTTCACCACAGTTTTGATGTAAAGAATTCTGGTGAAGAACTCCATTTGTGTTCTGAACTGAATACTTTGAGCTCTGTAGGCATTTAATGAGTTGTAATTGTAATGAAATTATTGCAAACATCTGCTGTAGGAGTCTTAAGTTGCAATTTCTTCTCATTAATGTGCCATGTTTCTTCTTGGCTGCATTGCTCTGAACTGTCACATCTGATTTCTTCCCAGAAGTGCAGACTTTGATCACATTATGGAGGAAGGCTATGAACTTGACCTCACTTACATCACAGAGCGGATTATTGCTGTATCCTTCCCTGCTGGCTGTTCTGAGGAAACGTACCTCCACAATCTACAAGAAGTAACACAAATGCTCAAGTCCAAACATGGTGATAATTACTTGGTATGTGTAAGATTAGCTGTTTGTGACGCATCTTCTTTTGTCATGCAGGAAGACTACTTTATGTCCACATAAACCATTATAAACTAAAAGTCAGTCTTTGGTCTATCTTTACAGCCTTGTAAGCAAGGGCAAGATTTTCAGCTGTGTTTTGAACTGCTAGATATTGAAAACACTTTTTTTGCTGGGGGAGTGCAGTCTCTGTGGTGATGTGGTGATAAGACGTAGTCAAATGCTGAGGAATAATTGCACTGACCATTTTCATTGTCCAAAGCATGCTCTTAAAAATACACACCCTGCAATGTGGAGTGTGTTCTTCTTTTGTAGCCGCGAGCTACATCTGGGTTCTCAGGTGGGTATCTGATAGTTTGTCACTGTCATGTCTTCACTTGTGAAGGCAACATGTAAAAGTTGGGTTGCTGTTGATGTGTTCTGTCCAACTTTTTCTCATTAACTTGTTTTAGGTGCATTTTCTGTGCCATTTAGTTTTCTGGAAATCAAGCAAATATATAGTGAGCTCCATGTGCGTGGGTTGTTTTTTTTTTTTAATGTTGAAAACAAGCTGGTAATCTCCTGTGGTGTCTTCTGGATAGTGCCATATTGCATGTATTGTCTCACCTTGTTCCATGAAGGTGTGGTAGTTTAGCACAGATGTGAGTTTTTTTTTTTTTTCCTAAGGAAGTTACAGGAGATGTTGACAGCTTGGCTGACCAATTAAAGAGTTACTTACGCCCCTGGGGAACCCAGGCTTAAATCAGAGGATCCCAGATAGCTCGGCCCCTTTCTCTTGCAGCTGGCCAGAAGTTAACATCACAAGTTAGAGGCCCACCAGTCCAGGCCCCACCTCCTGCCCCGGGCGGCTGAGGCTGGGCCTGGCCTGGCCTCCGGGGGCCGCTGCCTCGCAAGCAGAGGCCGCGGCGGCCGGCGGGGAGGGGCAGGGCCCGGGCCGGCCCG
>VXBB01003583.1:0-14725 GCA_013399915.1 Illadopsis cleaveri | reverse complement strand
AATACACTCTAAATGACATGGTTAAATCAACTTTGGTCCTGAATTCACACCAGCCTGTCAGTAATAGATTTGATCCACTCCTGTAGTTGATGGAGTCTCGAATTGCTAGAGGTTGATGGCAAATTACTCATGGATGTCAGTCAAACTAGAATCCTGGAAAATAATTTGTGTTCATTGGAGAAAACCAAATTTATAAGTAATTATGGATCAAGAAACCAAGTGCATTGTGTACACCAATATGTGCTGAAAAAATCCTCTTGCCTCAGTGATTGCCACAATTTCATATTTTGTTGAGAAGTATTGTGAATGATGAAACTTGTCAAGTGAGAGTAGTACAGTTGTGATTTCAGTGTTGCATGCGTATTATGTGTATTATGTGGTGTTCAGTGTATTATATCATCCTTAAAGGTGGTACCTGGCTATAAATATGTTTTAATGACACCATTACAGTCACATTCAGTTGTTGTTTTAAGCCCAGCAATGAAAGGTTTCACCTTTTACTCCTAACAAATTCAGGATTCCTTCAGTGAAGTTGCAGGAGGGGAGTGAACTTGGAAAGTCCTCTTTAAGTTTCTGGGTATCTGGCAGCTGCTATCCAAAACTCAACTTTTCTGTGTAAGAATGAGGTTGGAGGTTTCCCAACTAGGATTTGTATATCCCTAGCATTATCAAGACTCTTGAAAGTGGTACACAGCGACCTTGCAGAAATTACTGCAGGTGCTGCTGTTAAGTGTGCCATCTACTGTGTCTGAAATGGTACTTAGAAGACCTTGAAGATGTTCGCACTAAAGAAAGTTCATAATTGTCAGCATCCACAGGTGTCCTAGTTCTGGCCAGGACAGGGTTGTTTTTTTTAGTAGGCTTGAGGGAGTGTGACCAGTACCCAGAGGTTATTCTATACCACCTTATGTTATTGCTGAGGGTGGGGGGAAGGGGATCCTTCAAGGGAGAAGGGGTCCCTTCTGGTTGAGAAGGTGTGGCAGAGGGAGCCATCCAGCATTGTCAATTGTTGGGGGTTTCCACAATGAGCGATAATGTTTCTTTTCTTCTACCCTCTGTCATAAGTATTGTTGTTCTTATTATTCATTTTCTTATCTCATTCCTGTGTCCAGTAAATTGTCTTTATTCAAAGATCAAAACCTGTGATCTTTGCCTTTATGCCTCCAATTCTCCTCTTGATCCCACTGCAGGGAAAGGGGAGAGGAGGGAGGGAGAAAACAGCAGTGTGATTTGGAGAGCATCAGTAGGAGCACTAAATTAGGCAATTCCATTCCTGAACCACAACAACATGCCAAAAAAATCAAGGCTTAGTGAAAGTCTATGAATTTATTCTTACCACCCCTGCTGTAGAGACAGGCTAAAGGTTAGGGTTGGGGTTGGTTCAGTCTGAAAGAAGAGTAGGCTGTAAGGAGACCTTCTGGTGGTCCTCCAGTACCTAAAGGAGGCCTACAAGATGGGTGGAGTGGGACTTTCTCAAAGTAAGGCAGTGATACGGCAAGGAGGGGATTGCTATAGATTCAAGGAGGGTAGATTTAGATTAGATATTAAATATAAAGAATAAATTCTTTACTGTTAGAGTGGTGACACACTGGAACAGGTTTGTCCAGGGAAGTTGTGAATGCCTGGAATTTCTGGAAGTGCTCAAGGCCAGATTGGATGGGGCTTGGAGTAACCTGGTCTGGTGAAAGGTGTTCTGCCCGTGGCAGGAGAGTTGGAACAAGATGATCTTTAAGGTCGTTTCCAAGCTAAACCATTCTATGAAAAATGCTTATTGATGCAACCCCCCTTTAGTTATATGTTGTAGTATCAAATTTTCTCATTTAGGAAGGAATAATGTGTCATCAAATTTAGTGAGGTCAAACAGAGCTCTTTGCAATTGTTGGTATGTTCTATTTCAACAAGCAAAGTGCTAGCAGTTTTTGGCCAGTTAGGAATAGGCTGCCTACATTCTGGATGGCAATGTGGATGAAGATGTATGAAGATACATGGTGGATTGTGTGAGAAAGAGGTTTTGGGTCAAGAATATTTAAAATACACGCTAAGTAATTTTTAGCACCCATAAAGAAAAGGCTTGACTTTATATTCTGATCCAGCTCCCTGTCAAGACAAATGGCAGATTCTGATTAATTTTTGAAAAAGGCATAAATTTCATTTTTATCCTGATATGCATATGTATACTTTTCAGAGTTTTCTTTTCCTCTGAACTCATTTAGGTTGAACTAGTTGTGGAATTTAGAAGCTGAGCTTTTGGTGTGTTCTTACATTTTGAAATTTCCAAATCTTTTATGTTCTGATGTAAATTAAAACTGTGAACTATATCTGTTATGAGACACGTTGTTTTTATGTGGAATAGATCTAAAAGAATCACCATAGCATGTTACTTGGCATATGTGATTAACAGCATTCATACTGATTTTTGGCACTTCTTTTTCTTTTCTTTTCCTGTAGCCTCTTGCCTTCCTTTACCCGAAAAAGACCCACATAAGAGGCATTCTGGATAGAGAATAGAAGAAAATGTATTTTTTTGAATATGTTGCTCCTTGATTGTGTGTTTGAAGAGTTTGTGGTTGTCTGATGTTAAATAGTTCTTTTTCAAAAATAGTCTCTTCCTTGATGGCTCAGGGTACATGAAATAAAAGCTGAATGAATTATTGACTGCTTAAATGAATCTCTATCCTGGTACTACAGTTCTTTCTGAAAAAGAAAATAAATTTGTATTTTATAGAGAGAACTCCCAGTGGCACATTCAAGAAATTATGGCAAGTGTCCTTCTTTGGGAGCCTGAGCTGTTCGGTTTTGCCAAAGTTTTTTGCATTCTGATTTCAATGTATTCATGTTGGAAGTATGCAATTCAGTTAATTGAATAAAGAAGAAGGTGCTATGCTCAGGAAGGAAGCTATCTTAAGGTATTGAATGAGAAGGTGTCAGTGGAGTAAACATTGTCCACAACATCCAAATTGCTACCTAGTTAGGTCCTTCTTCTTTTTTCACTTCCCTCCTTTTTTTCCTTCCAAATATTTTTGCATATTTCAAGCAGTAACCTGCTGAATTTTCAAGATAACACTGAAGCAGAATAACATATATCTTTTTCTTCACAGTGCTGATCAGGCTCTAGACAGATTTGCTATGAAGAAATTCTTTGATGATAAAGTTTCAGCTTTAATGCAGCCATCCCAAAGAAGGTATTCAATTTGTTTCTAATTTATATCAATAGGAAATGTCATCATTATCTTCTGCTCCCAAGTCCTACTCCCTTCCCAGCTATGAGAAGGCCATTTCCACAAGATCCTCCAGTGCTTCCTGAATTCTCAGCACTGTATCTTATGTTAATATTCCTTGATTGATGAGATCTCTCCTTCAGTGTCTGCGTATGGTCCCAGAAAGGCAAGAGCTTTTCTACCACACTGTTATCTAAATGGGTTCTCACTGCATTGTTTGTTGACAAAGAGATGTCACAATCTTGATTGTTCCAAGATAACTATAAACTCATTTTTCTGTGGCATAATGATGAGTATGGAATGTGTGCTGATTAGTGTGCAATAAAGATCTTTTTACTACTTGTTTAGAGGGTCTGCAGATTATGCACTTGCCCCATGTCCATGCCAGTAAATGTTTGTCAAAGCATGCAATGTTCATTATGTTTATCTGTGTTACCTTTTCAGTCTTTCTGCATGACAAAGGTTGAGTTAGGATTCAAAGTAATAAGCCCTTTGGAAAGTGAATAGTTTGGGGGTTCACTATGTACCTTGTTGTGATGACAGGTAATTGAAGGATTCAGTACCAAAAGAGACTGATATCCATCAGACAAGTAATTGTGATATAGGCAAATCTTTTAGAAATATAAAACATCATCTGGGTTTGATTGGGTAATTACTGTTTATTTTTTTGTTTTAATACATGCATATGCAGTAGGTTGTTTAGAAGTTGTTTAAAGTATAAGAATTTGCTAGTGATTAAAACAGAAAAATCAGTAATAACAACTAGTGTAAGGTGTTTGTTTCTGTTAATCTCTAAATAAAAACTTACCAGTTACTTTTTTAACCCATTAGGTGATATGCACAGCTCCTTTTAACTTGAAAAATAGTAACACAACATTCTGTTAGACTTGAGATAAACTTTTCCTAAGTAGAGATAAACTTTTCCTAAGTAGAAGTTGACTGGCCTTTTTTTGTTTCAGTTTTATGGTTGCATATATGTGTATCGCATTTGAATAATAAGGATTTGAGAATGCTGCCTAGCAGACAGAAAAATGTGAACCATAGCAGCAAAAAGAAATTGTTTTTCCTTTTATTGTTAATCTTCCCATCCAGAAGCCCTAGACAGGAGGCATATTTCATTGAGAGCCAGGAACCTCCACAACAGCCTGTGAATTGTGCATCAGGGCAGTTTTTCAACCGTATTGATGGGAAGCTTCAGTAACTACTAACTTAAGTGAGCCGTATGTGAACCATAAAGCTAGGCATTAAATAGGTATAAATGGTTGGATCTATTTTTCCAACACCCTCTTCAAGGGCACTTGATTAATTCTTCTTGGGATAACTGCGGTGTGAGGGCCTCAGAGATACTCAGTTTGCTTCTTGACTGATGGAGTTAACATCTTTGCTCACCACTGCTGTACTTGAGCTGCCCTTACCATCTTCAGACATACGCACATACTTTGTAGTATTTCATTTCTCATGAGAACAGAGGTGGTTTTCTGAACGGTTTGTCAGAACTGTTCTGAATCTCACCTCTCCTATCTTTGCTTGGCCTGGCAGTGGCCACTAATCTTATTGCAGAGAAAGGAAAACCAACTGTCTTAATATTTGTGGATAATTTTATACTCCTTTGTTCCCATTCTGATTGGTCAGTGACCTTTTAATATACTTTTTCTCAGAAATGAGTGCTGGGTAATTAATTAGTGATATCCTTGTTAAAACCCAGTTGATGTATAAATGGGTGTAATTTAAGTGGATCTCAAAATTGTAAAATACGAAAATACACCCATTTTTAACATTTTGAAACCTTTTCTGCACTAAATCTTGTCCAGGTAAAAATAAATTGTGGCCATTAAGTCACTTAGCTTTTCCCTACTGCTAGTTGGGTACTGTAACAATGGCAAGAAAAGTAAATGTAGACCTGATGTATTTTAAATCCATTCTCAGATAAGCAGTTGAAGATTTGTCTGAATGAGAAATGCAGATAGAGACCCTTCCTATGAAAGAAATTCCTCATAAACCTTCAGGATAAATCTTTGAATGCTTTTCTCAAAAATAAGCCAACTGTCTATAGGCCCCTTAAGTGTACTGCCTTGAGAAAGGTTTTCAAAAATTCAGTCAAATTTTTGTAATAATTAAAAGCTAAATTTTGTAATAATTAAAACCAAAAAAAAGTTGCCTTTTCTTAACATTTAAATAAATTGAGCTTTGCAAACTTTCTGTAAAATGAAACCTGTTTTAAATCACCACAACTCCCATTCTGGGGTAGTAAAGCTGTTGTTACCTGGCAGGATATCCTTAGTTGTGATGTTACCAGGAGTTCAGTTAATGAGATCTGTGCATAAAGGTGAAAGAGATGATTTTCCTCTATAAAGTCCTGAAAATAAAGTTAAATGAAGGTCTTCTCATGGGCATGGAAGAAAAAGGGACTCAAAGCCAGTGGAAAAATTAAAGGCACTGCAGTGATGTTTACTTGCATGTATTTGCTAATGAGCTTGTGACTAAACCATGTATTAAATCGCAGAAACAGAATAATTTTCACATTGCTGTGGTAGTTTTCCTCTTGTTTTGTGCTGAATTGAGATAACTTCTCATTATGAAGATGTTATTTGACTGCATTGCCCTTAATGTTAAGATTACTGACAAGGACATTTCTTGCTTTTGTTTTAATGAAGATAACTTCACTGTAAATTGGATGGGACCCATATCATGCTGCTGTGAAAGACATTTAAGACTACAGTTGTAACTAGGAATGTGTACCAAAGCAATAGACTTTACTGTTTCTTCTACTTTGTTTCTTACTTAGAATAGTAATGCGAATCACTAAAAGATATCAACAATGGCAATGTAACAGCTATGGATTTAATACAGTGGTAAATTAAAGTGTCTTTTCATGCTATTTTGTGAAGATTATTATTTTGGAGTTATGTGCATTGTCACAATGCTATTCATTACCCATAATCTGGAAATACCATTGTGTAAATAAGGTATTTCCCTGGTATTAGTGGTTTTATATAATTCAGATAAACTTTTTGTTTTCAGATATGTGCAGTTCTTAAGTGGCCTTCTATCTGGATCTGTTAAAATGAATGTAACCCCTCTTTTCCTGCACTATGTTATCCTTCATGACATCCCAAACTTAGATGCTGGGGGAGGTAAGTTACCTAATTTTTCCTATTCAGGTGTAGGATCAAAATCTTGTTTCATTTTGGAACCTTCTAGAAAGTCTGCATGACTCTCAAAATAAAATTAATATCTTCTTGATGTCCATCCAAACATTCCAAATAAAGTAACAAGGAGAGAAGCATTCTTAGAGTAAAAATTGGAGCAGGTGAAATCAATTTTTTGTTCTTTGTTAAATGAATAGTTATACTATTCATATCTGCCTATCTCTGAACAGTTTTGGTCCCTGTTGCTGCAGAGGATCTGAGAACCTGGTCAGGTTTTGCAGTAATTTCCCCTTTGTTTTGGGAAATGATAAAAAATATAATCTCTTTTCTGTTTTGAGATTGGATTTTGGAAAAGCTGTTTGAATAGGGTGTACTTACAGAATTACACAGAATCATTTAGTTTGGAAAAGGACCTCCAAGATCATTGAGTCCAACCTTTGATGCATTATCACTTGGTCAACTAGATCATGGCACTAAGTGCCATGTCCAGATGTTTCTTGAACACCTGTGGGGATGGTGACTCTACCACCTCCCTGGGCATTCCATTCCAAAGTTTAACAACCTTTCAATGAAAAAATTATTCCTGCTGTCCAAAAGGAACCTTCTCTGTGCAGCTTGAGGCCATGTTCTCTTATCGTATCATTAGTTGTCCAAGAGAAGAGGCTGACTGCCACCTTGCTACAACCTCCTTTCTGGCAGTTATAGGGAGTGATAAGGTCTCTCTGAGCCTCCTTTTCTATGGGTTAAAAAACCCAGCGCTCTCAGCTGCTCCTCGTAGGACATGTGTGGAGACTCTTCACCAGCTCCCTTGACCTTTTTTGGACACACTGCCACACTCCAGTGTCTTTCTTGAAGTGAATGGCACAGAACTGAACACAGTAGTTGAGGTGTGCTTTCACCAGTGCTACTAACATGGCTGGCTATCCTAAGTAGCTTTAAAATTAAAATGATAAAATGAGATAATGTTTCAGAGCACAGTAATGGAATCCAACTTAAATGTTGGACTTGATGAACTTAGAGGTCTTAAGGATTTATGATTAAATAACAGTTTTGTGTTTCTGCGTTTTTATTATCTGAAGGTTTTTTGTATTATAATTGGCATGAATTTGCAATGATTATATTGTCCTTGTTGTTTAGTCAGATTTTATTTCTAAAGTAACTGTTTTAATAAAGTTAGAGTATTGTTTGTTCTAGGTAGAAATTTAAGGGCCTTATTAATTTTGAAACAAAACTGAAGATCAAATAATTTGTTTTGAAAATATTTTTATTTTCTATTGGGGATTTCTTTCTTTTGGCCATTATCATTCTTCATTTAATAATTTTGTTTTCGTGCACAATTTGTTTCCTTCCTTACTAGAATCCTTTAAAATCCCTCCCTATTGAATTCAGAACTAGTCTAAAATAAAATAAAATAAAATAAAATAAAATACCTTGTAGCCAGTCTTGCTTTGAAGGATATTTTAACTGTCCAGCATTGCCACTTGTGTGCTGTTTTGCTCAGTCTGGATGTGCATGAACCTTCCTAGTTGTAATTGTTTTCCTATATCTGAGTGTTACAAAACACCCTTTTGTGTTGGCTTCTTCTCAGCTTGTCGACTGTTTCTGAAGTTATACCAGGCTATGCAACCAGTTTATACGTCTGGAATATAGTAAGTTGTAAGCATTTTCCATTATGTTTGAATTTAGGTTCTAATTTTCATGAATGCAGAATTACATAGCCTTTTTTAGTTTTGTTTGTGGGTTTCTTGTTTGTTTTGTGTTTTTGTGTCTTTAAACCATGTATTTTTATTTTTTTTTTCTCCTGTCAAGTAGCGTAGGGTCAGAAAATCAAAGTCGAATCTGCATTGCTGTAGACCCTGCCCAACTTTTGAAGGGAGATATTATGGTGAGTTAATTGTATGGAATGAAAATCTATTGACATAACAATTAGTTTACAGTCTCTGACCTGTTTTGTGTTCTTGTAAAAATAATTACTTGTTGAAATGCCTGGAGATACTACAGAATAATTTAGGTTAATTTAGTCATCATCTTTGGTTTTCATGGGAATAAAAACTCTTGTAAAAGGTTTTTAGGAGCAAATTGTTTTCAAAACAATTGCTCTCAGCATTCTCTTTTTATAGTATCACCAAGTCCAGTAAGGCCTGTATTGTTCTTTTCTTTATAAAGATTACTGTGGGGAGTATTTGTAATTTGACATTAAAATATCTTGTCCTATAATTTGGCAGTCAGTGTGCACAATTGTAAAGCTACCTGCTATAATGAAAATACCTAAGTAATTCTAAATTCTTCTGGCACTCAAAAAAGTGCAATACCAAATAAGGGATAGATAATGTCCGAGGCTGGCTGGCATAGTGTTAAATTTTGCAGTAGCCAGACGGGGCATGGTTTGGACCCAAAGATTATTTTGTACCACCTCATGTCATTTTTCAGGGATAGGGGAAGGGCTTCCTTTCTGGTCAGGTAGCATGGTGGAGGGAGTGCTTGGATATTGCTGGGTTTTCTGGGAGGTAGGGAGGAGGAAGAACGGGAGAGGTCTGTGAGCAATCATGTATGAATTGTCTGGGTTTTGTTTACTTGTACCCTCTGTCATTTGTATTGTTGCTGTTCCTGTTTGTGCATCCAATTCTCCTCTCCAATCTGCTGCAGGGGAGAGGGGGAGGGGTAGTGGCTGAGCAGTGTATGTGGTTTGAAGTGTTTCAGTGGGAACTCTAAATTGGAGAACACTGTTCCTGAACCACAATACCCTTATTTGGCATCCAGTGTGAGGTAAGAAGCGTTAGGATAGCAACAAGTTTGCCCAGAATGAGTTTGAAACACATTTCATCTAGGCATTTTATTGCATTAGGTCCAGAGCCACTGGTTACAATGTGGCTTGATTTGTCCATGTGGTGCGGTATCTTAACTGTATGTATTTCCATACCTCATGATATCTTTCAGATCAGGGAGAGGGATCGGGATTGTTTTGTCGATATACTATGCGATTCCATCTTATGATACGGTAACCTCAATGACAATGAGGGTCATTTGGGATGTGTATTGAGTGCTGCTCTCCTGCCCTTATCTCCAGCACTACCTTTAGGAGTCCATTAATAATAATATCCAGTTTGTTGGAGGAACAAGGGAGAATGATTTTCCCCAGCTTTTCCCCTCCTTTTTTTCTTTCAGACCTGTTAAAACAGTTTTTGAGAATTTTGAATTTCCCTTAGGTATTTAGGAAAGCATGTTCTCGTGGATAGGTCTGCCATCTCTCCTCAGTCTGGTCCATGCCATGCTAAGAGTTAGAGGAGATTTTTGGGAGGGTCTTTCAAAGATCTGCCCTGAGGGTGGGTTGTCATGAGTGGCATGCAAGGTAGGAGAAAATGGGCCAGCTTCTGAAGGACTACTCTGCTCTAATGGTTTGTAAGTTCAGCCCTGAACAACTACAAGACTCTGCTGAAGTGATAAAATACGCAAAAGAAGAAACGTTGTGGCAGTTCCAGGGAGGCATGAAGTTATGCAATGTGATGGGCTCTGGCTGCTGTTTATTGGACATTGCTCATTACCAGACAGCACCCTTAGGGGGAAGGGAGGAAAGCAGATCAGTAGACGCTGTGGCCACTCAAACTGCAGCTGAACCAGGGGAACAACATATGCTGGTAGCAGTTGTCCCTATACAGAAAATATCCAAGACTGAATCAGTTGGCATAATGAGAGATAAAGGGGCAGTAGGGCACTCCACAAGAGGAGGAAGCAGGGCTAGAGATAATCACCTGATCCCTGTCCCTGGGTGAGCTATGAGCTATGGGTAAGGATATCAGCCACTAGCTGTGTAGCCCCTGGTGACATGGCTGGTCCAATGCTGGGGTATTGTGGTCCATGATATGAAACCAGATGGTAGTGAAGCCAAGCAACTGAGATCCCTGTCCTGGAATGTGTACATTGGAATTGGGAAGAGGACAGCGTCTCAGCCTCTGGAGGTGACTCCTTTCAAGTATAAGGAGTGTCTTGTATCTTAACAAGGGTGATCTATTACTGCACTGAGATAAGTGGAACACCATGGAGAAAGGTATCCAAAACTTGAGAGAATTAGCTGTCCTGGAGGTACTTTATAAGGATGAAAATGATGAGCAATTCCCTATAAATCCAGATGAAGTCCAGTGTACACAAACACCACATGTGGTGGAAGTTCCCAGAAAGGAACCACTGCTGTATATGAGCTCATTGACAGTGATGTCATGGAAAGAAGGTGAACAACAAATGGACAATTTGGTTACCAAACTCCAACTATATCAAGAAAGTATCTCTTCATCCCTAAGGGCCTGTATCTTGTCTGTGAAAAGACTGTCCCAGCACTTCCTGCAATTTAAAGAGGACTACCAGCAATTTAAAGAAATGTCCCATGCCCTGCCAGTACAGACCAGTCTCTGCTATTAGGAATAAGCATTGTCCTGCTCAAGAGAGAGGGTACACACCACAAAGTAACCTGTGGTTTTGTCGCTGTTGATGGAGACAGGGACACAAAATTAACACACCAAAGATCATGCAGCAACAGCGCCGTTTATTTGGGTAATTAATAGCAACAGCCCCGTTGTTCGGCAGCTCCTTTTATAGGGATTTCAAATTTCCCATGCTTACATGATTGGTCAAGGGTCTCAACTCTGCCTACCTCACTGACCAATGATATGGGTGTATCCATGCTTCAAAAGAGTTGACTGAGGTCCTCTGTCTGGGTTTGAATCTGAGCTATTGTTGTTGTGTCTAGGGACTTGTTTACTNGTTCTGGTGTCCATGGAAACACAGGCATACCCACGTCCCCATGTAATGAGGTCCCATGGACCTTCCCCCTTTGTTCATGATAATATCTTTTACCATTACTTTAGGTTTAGGTGATTGGGCATCTCCAGATGATAGGAAATGATTTAAGATTACTGGGTTTTGGGATTGTTCTGGTACTGTTAAGTGATTCAAGGTGTAAACAGCCTTCACTACTCTGCTCTGGGGGGTTTCACTACACATCCCTTCTTTTGTTTATCTAAGATGAGTTTTAAAGTGCCATGTGCACATTCAACAATGGCATATCCAGTTGATAAATGGGGTGTATCAGTTTGATGTGACACACCCCAGAGCTGTAGAAATTGTCTAGTTGGGTTTTTTTTGTCATGTGTATGCAGGTCCATTATCTGTTTTGATGTTATGAGGGATACTCAAAGCAGCAAAGGCTAATTGCCAATGTGTGATGGCATCCTGGCCTTTTTCTCCTGAGTGGACTGATGCGCCTATATGGCAGAGGATAAGGTATCAATTGATACATGTATGTATTTTAATCGTCCAAACTTGAGAATATGGGTGACATCAGTCTGCCGGATTTGTAAAGCTTTTAAACCATGGAGATTAACTCCCATCTGTGGTGATGCTGTGTTGCCTTGGCAGTCAGCACAAGTATTGACTATGTTACAAGCCTCTGTGTTTGATAGCAGAAATTGCCTCTGCAGAGCTCGAACGCCTTGATGAAAGAAGTCATGTGAGGCTTTTGCTTGTGCCAGCATGTCTGGCTTTGGTGCTGTCCAGGCAGGGCTAGTTAGGTGATCTGCTCATGCATTGCCCTCTGTAATAAAACCTGGGAGATTTGTATGGTTTCTAATGTGTAGAATGTAGTATGGGTAGTTTCTTGTTTGGATGGTATGCCACAAAATTTTTAGCAGGCTAAATAATTGTGCACTATCAATTTCTTTCAACAGAGCTCGGTCTAATCTCTGTGTTACGTCAGCAACGTAGGCAGAGTCAGTGACAATATTTAAAGGGGTATGGGGAAAGCACTGAAAAGCCGTAGCTACAGCATGCAGCTCCACCAACTGAGGTGACCCATTCTCATAACCTTTCAGTGTTTGCCTTTTGCTTTCTTCCTTCCATGGCACAATTGCCTTTCCCGTTTTCCCAGAACCATCAGTAGACACAATAATACCTTTTAAGGGCATGTGACTGTTCCGAGTTTTAGGGATAATGCCATGGTTTTACTCATTTGCAGTAATGTATGACTTGGGAAATAATAGCCAATTTGCCCTGAGATATTTTATAAGGCACTTTGCAAAGCAGTGCTGTCGGCATAACACCACTCAAATTCTTCTTGCGTCATAGGTATAATGATTTTTGAAGGATCTTTTGCAGTCAGTTGTAAACACCTTTGATGACATTTCATGATTAACTGGGCAATTAACTCAAAAACAGTAGGGGCTGTTTTTCTAGGTTAGTGAGGTAGAAACATCCATTCTAAAACATGTAAAGGGTCAGACCACTGACTATCACACTGTCCAATAATAGCAGTAGGATGGAAATAAACAATGAAAATAAACACAGTAATATACAGTTCTAGGCTTATTAGGTAGATCTGTCTGTTTGTGATGGCTTGCTCTACTATTTCAAGAGCAGCCTTTGCCTCCTGGGTTAACTTCCTGGGAGAAGTTAGATCAGGATCACCCTTTAGAAGGTGAAATAAGGGTATTAATTGTGGAATGGTCAACCCGAGATATGGTCTGAGCCAGTTGATGGTACCCAAAAATTTTTCAGCATAATTTAAATTTTTAATTTAAATAATTAATTTTTGTCGAGAATTGAATTGTCTGGGGCTAAATGATCTGATCCAAAAATTTGAGTCCAAGGTACTTCCAAGGTGGTTGCTGCTGTACCTTTTCTGGTGTTACTTGCAGCCCAAATGTTTTTAATGCTCGCAACAGGCTTGGCTGAATCTGTGAGAGTTCTTTTTTGGTTTGGATTGCAATCAAAATGTCATTCGTGTAGTGGTAACAGTATGCCTCTGAAAATTATTCTCTCACTGATGAGAGTGCCTGTGCAACGTACCATTGTATGACGGTTTCTCATACCTTGAGGAAGTATTTTCCATTGATAATGCTCCTCTGATGCAGCATTATTAATAGAAGGCACAGTAAAAGCAACCTTTACTGTGGGATATCATCTGGATGCAGTGGAATAGTAAAGAAACAATCTTTCAGGTCCACAATTAGAATATCCCAGTTGGCAGGAATCATTGTAGGAGATGGCATACCAGGCTGGAGGATGTCCACGCTCTCTGTGGATGAATTGATCTTTCTCAAGTCATGGAACAACCTTCATTTACCAACCTCCTTTTTTATAACAAACACCGGGGTGTTCCAAGGACTCATAGATGGCTCTATGTGTCTTTAAATCAATTGCTCCTGCACCAAAGACCTAGGGGCGTGTAACTTCTCTTTCTCAAAGGGCCACTGTGGTACCTACACTAGCTGAGTGATGTGCTGTTTTAGGTGTAGTGTGGGATATTTCGCGCCCCTTAAAATACTGGCTCCCATTAAAAATACATCCCTACCCGGACTCCCCAAGTAGATAAAACATCCCTTCCTCACAGGTTAAGTGGTGCTGCAGTGATGTGTGGTCCAATAGCTGTTTGTCCCTCCGGATTTTTTATCAAAACAGGTTTGCTGCTCAAACAGTTCTGTGGTCCCTTCAAGGCCAGCAACAGTGGATCCCATAGGCTCAATGGGCCACCACGGAAGCCAAGTGTGGGTAGAGATGGTGGTAACATCTGCCCCTATGTCAGTCATGCCACTGACCTTTATTTGGGGAGGCTTTGCTTGAGGCATGATGACAATACACACCATGTTGGACTTCTGCTCACCCACAATCTGGGTCCAAAATACGTGAGATTCACCCATTGACCTGAAGCCTTGGTCTCCTTGCACTCTGAGATCTGTATTTGGGACACAAGACTTTAAAGGGATAAGCTGGGCAATTCTGTTTTCTTCAGAGATAGTCACGGGTGGAGTAGAGGTGGAAACCATTACATGTATTTATTCAGTAAAGTCTGCATCTGTAACACCAGGGGGCGCATAGATGCCTTGCAAGGTGGTACTAGATCTTCCAATTAACAGTGCACTCAGTGCTCTCCTGATAGGCCCCTGTGCCTCAAGAAGGACTCAATGTACCTTTGAGGTGGTAATAGTTACTGAGATGGAGGTGGAAACATCCATTCCAGCTCCTCGAGTCCATCCTGTGAGCTGGTCGCATAAGCTTGCACAGGAAGGTGAGGAGAAACTTGTGTTAGGTTGTCCATTTCCCTGGTTCTTAAAGGATTATTTAAAAGATTGTTTAGTAGTTTAGACTTTGTATTTGCACAGCCTGGCCATGTGACCAGGTTTCCCACAGTGATTGCAATTAATGATCATATTCCTTTGTCCTTGACATGTCCCCATTGGCGTGGACATGTGGGGACAGTTCGCTACCAGGTGGCCTTGTTGTCCACTCTTGTAGCATTGAGATGCTATCTTTACAGCAGCTGTTATGGAATCTGCTAGCATGGTCATACTATGAGAATTAGATCCAACCTTA
>VXBB01003582.1:661355-696322 GCA_013399915.1 Illadopsis cleaveri | reverse complement strand
GGGCAGCCCAGAGCTGTTCAGAGCAAATCTTTAGAAGCTGATTGTAGCTTGCTGGAACAACACTAAGCTCAACTGCTTTTTTGTTTGATAAGGGATTTCTCATGTCTTCAACGATAATGAAAACAGGATCTGATACTGGAACTGCATTTGCAGATGAAAAAAAAAGAATTCTTAAAATTCTTAAAGACCTGGCAAGTGAAATGTATATAAAGCACAAGGGAAGAGGAGGGGCAGACACTGATCTTTTCTCTCTGGTGACCAGTGACAAGACCCAGGGAAATGGAGCTGGGCCAAGGCAGGGCTAGGCTGGAGATCAGGAAAAGGTGCTTCCCTCAGAGGGTGTCAAGCACTGAACAGACTCCTCAGGGAATGGTCACAGCCTCAAGGCTGCCACAGCTCCAAGAGTGTGTGGACGACACTCTCAGGCAGAAGGTGGGATTTTTGGTATCTGTGCAGGGCCATGAGTTGGACTTATGATCCTGATGGGTCCCTCCCAACTCAGAAGATTCTATGGTTGTAAAATTAAGAAATCAATTTGCTTATCCTATTGTGACAAGATGAAGTCTAAGGTTGGAACCACTCTTCTCAAAGAATTTCTATCCACTCATCTGAATGTATTTTGCTAAATATTAAAGGCCCAGTGGTATTGCCTTCTCTGCAATACAGCCCTATCTGTCAGGTTTATGAAAGTAGCAATGTTTGAAGTCAGATTTTTTTGTTTAAAAGCATTGCACATTACCTGAGCTGTTGTAGAGTTCAGAGTCCTGCTGCTCACCTTACAGTGCCTTCCAGTCACCCTGATCAACCTCACTGTTACCCATTAACAGTTACCCAAGAGCCCATTAATTATGTGACTCTCTCTCCATTGTGCCAAGGTTCCCTGAGTGGTGTAGGACACATTACAGATGTTGGGTCATGTACACTTGGAATCTGCAAATGCCAGGGAAGAAAAGTTACCAACCAGACAGGGTCAGCACTGCAGCAGCAACAGCCAGGGTAGAGCTTTCCCACAAAACTTTTTTACCATTTCCCAAGATTGTGGGATCATTTCTGATAGTTCTGATGTGAAAACAAATGAATAAAAAATTATGTGCAGTGCCCACATACCTGAACTTACCTTTAACACATCAGGCAGGCTGAGGTACTGTATTCTCTTTTCTGTCTCATTTTGGATCATGAACAGAAACCTTGCTGTGAACAGTTACTAAAATTACTTCAGCCTTTTGTGCTGGTGAGTAAACCAAATTTTCCAGTATTCTAAAAAGTGTAAGATCCACAGCAAATTCCAGAACTACAAATCACCATAGGAGAGAAACCTAGAGTCAACCTCTGCTTTGTACCCACACAACAGCACTGGGCTTGACCATGCCCCACAAGGGAATCCCAAAAGCACAGAAAGGATCCCCCCTGCCCCCAGAACACCAAGTGACAAATGTTCATAGGTACACAACTGTTTAGGTCGAAAAAACCCTCAGAGATCAAGTCCAGCTATAACCCAGGACCACCAAACCCACCACTACCCTGTTCTTCAGTGCCACACCTGCACTTCTTTTAAACACCTCCAGGAGTGGTGATTTCTCCACTTCCCTGGGCAGCCTCTGCCAATGCTTAGTAACCCTTTTTTCCCCCCAATATCCAATCTAAACCTCCCCTGGCACAGCCTGAGGCCAGTTCCTCTCATCCTGTCCCTTGGGAGCAGAGCCTGACTCCCACCTACCTTCAGCCAGGAGCTGTAGAGTGCTGAGGTCTCCCCTGAGCCTCCTTTTCTCCAGGCTGAGCATTCCCAGCGCCCTCAGCTGCTCCTCACAGGCCTTGTGCTTGCAACAGGAAATGGAAAACTTCAGGGTTAGTGTGTGGACACCTTCAGAGTTCATCCCTAGAGGGCACAAGGTGTTCTGATGCCCTGTTTGAATCCCCAAAAATGCACATTAGCTTGGATTACAGGCTCTCCCTGCCTGGGGAGCATCACACTGAGCTACCAAAATCCACAGGAGTTCCACATCCCTGTTTATGTTTCTAGGGAAGGACCCTGGGATCTGAAAGAACAAGTACTTATATTTCAGTTCAGTATTAGACAGAATTGCCAGCAGACTAACAGCAGGGCATCAAAATAGTATTTATTGACCTGGTTTAACCACATCCTACCATTACCTGCATCATGCCAGGAACAAACTGTCAGTATCTTACCAGAACTGTCTTGTTATACAAACAAAGATAAGCACATACTATCTCAATTGTATTAAAAAATATCTATTAATTTCACCAGAAATATTTACAAGTGACACTTTTTCTTGAAAAGGCTGCTTTAAGCCAGAGAAACATTTACAAATACTAAAGGGAGAAGGTAATAAATGAATTGAAAGTCATGATATTTGTCACTGACTGCAAAAGAATCAGTTATATTTTTGGGGTTTTTTAGGGTTAGCCAAGAATCCAAAAATAGTGGTTTGAGTCTAGACACTTATATAAATCTTGTGAAAGAATCAGTCTGCTCCTGCAGTAATAACAGCTGCCCCATTTCCAAACTAATCCAGTTAAAAAAACTGGTCTAATAAAGTCTGTATAATTTTAAGTTATTTATGTAGTCATTTTTCTATGAGCTACAGTATTTGCTGGTTTACTTAGAATTTATCTCTAGAATAGAAAAGAGAAAATGCATTTTACAATGGCAGAATCTCAAATTATCAAATTTCATTTATAGAAATAGATTTTTATCAGTTCTTAGAAAGTGCCTCTTTATTTCTCCCACTTTGCTCCATGATATAGCCCAAAATTCAGAAAAAGCAGAAAAGTGTATTTGAATAAAACAAGAGAACTGATGATTTTGGCCCCATGTCTGTAAAAAAGAGATCTGAATGCAGGAAATGACATCCAAATTAAATGCAAAGGAAAAAAAAAAGTCTGTAAGAGTTAAAAAAAAAAAAATTAATCCAAGAAGCCATTCTAGCAAATCACCATCACCAAAAACGCATCGTTTGCAGCAGGAGTCAAATTATCTGTAAGATACAGAGCTGCTCTGTCAAGCAAAGGAAACCACTTCATGTCCAGACCGGGTCCTCATGAGGACAGGGTGGCTCCAGCAGCACAAGGATGACATCTAGTGACAGCCACATCCATCTGTTCCCAACTCCAGCCTTCCTAAAAACACCAGGCCAGGCTGCCATCCTCACCTGGAGTGAGAGAGGTTAGGGCTGTACCTGTGTTTAAATGTCTGTATTAAAGAGATGCACATGTATCAGGTATCTTCAAATGCTTTGCTTTCATTACATGAATTAAAAAAAAAAAAAAAAAGAAACAAACCCCAAACATGAAGAAAACATGAAAAAATCTGTAATTTTATGATATATAATTTATACAAAAATTTGTTTAAACCTTCAATACCAGAGATAAAAAGATCCTCTTGCTATATTAGTGCTATGTTGTTCTAATGCAACCTCTAAAGTGCCGTGTTCTTGAGTCATTTGCTGTAACTGGGATACAATCCTTGCAAAAGCTGTTCCCAAAAGATCATCCTGCATAGCATTTACTTACGCAGCTATAGTACAGAGAGATTTTAAAAAGTCACACACTCAAGCAGTACAAAATTCTCCCAATCTCTCCAAAAACATAAAAAGATCCTCTAGAATTTTAACATTTTTTCACCAACAGACAGTGCAAGCCTCACTCTGGAGCCAAGATTATCCATTCAAACTTCTCTAGTTAGTAAAGAACCTGGGACAAGACCAAAGTGCTTTATTAGAAACAGAGCATTTTTCTCTGGTTCTATGCACTGCCTCTCTAACAATACATTACAAATAATACAAAACAGTAATTAAGAGTCTGTTGCTCTTTTCTTATACCCTTCTCATGTTTGTGTACTGGGAAAATGAATGTTTTCTCAAAACATTATCTTCTCTCTATTAGGGTGATCCAACCCCAATCCTTGCTCCCAGAACTGTAGGCTTCATTTTCACCTTTGACTGCAAAAATTGCACTGGTGAGAAGTGCAAGGAATGACAAACTGCATCATTTCAGAATTACACCACCTTATTTTACAACTGTAGTGTGTGCAAATCGTTATTTCAATTAAATTTAATAGTTACAAATATTCTCAAACCATATAAGTACAGTAGGTTCTACAGAAAGTAACATGGATAACCAATATTCTGCAACTTGAAAACAATAAATAAAAGTTTGAAGTATTAAAACTAAGAAAAAGTAATCCTGTACATTGTACAGTACCTTTTGGTTAAAGCTTCTTAGCAAAAATATACTAATGTGTTCTAAGCATTCCAGTTACAGATGGTTCAATATTAAAACTTCAAGGTTTCCTCATCGTGAAAAAAATATTGCATTTGTCTGTAGGTGCAGCAGAAGATGTCTCTCTCTGAACAAGGCTTCAGTCTTTAAAAATCCAGAGACAGCAAGTCTGAATTCAAAGGAACCATTACAAAACTCCAATACAGTACTGAGGATGTAGGGTTCTTGTGCATGAGGGGTTTTGACATTCCTCACTCCCAGAAGCAGCTCTAGAGAGCCCACTGGATATCACTGAGGTCAGCTGGGTCCCCCAGGCCCCCATCAGCCTCCAGGTAATTCATCAGAGCTGTCATTGCAGTGTCATCGTTCTCACAGATGGCATCGAAGTCCAGCTGAGAATTGCCACCTGCACAGTGATTAAAACAGGGAGTTGCAGCAGGGATGAACACTATGAGGCATGGAGAACATGGCAACTCACAAAACAGAATTGAAGCAGCACCTGCCTCTGAAGTCAAGGCAAATATTTCTATGTTAAAAAACACCTAACTTGACTCCCTTTTGGTTTAAAACCATTGCTCCTTGTTCTATGTTGTTGGGGTTGTTTTTAATTATTTTTTCCCAAACCCTTATTAGAGGATTAGCTTTTCTTCCTTTGTGTTTCTCTTTCACTGTTTTTCTTTTTTGGTTGGTTGGTTTGGGCTTGTCAGGGTTTGGGTTTTAAAATTTTTTTTGAAAAGGCTCATAGTTCAACTTGAAGAAAGGTGTAGGTTATAAATAAATAAAGCCCTGGTAAATGAGGGAGAAAAAGGAGATGGAAAGGTTTCTAAGAGCTACAATACAGGAGCAGCATAAACATGGCTTTTACAGCATTTTGCCTTTTATGTTAAACATAATGCAGTGACATTTTCCTCTTACAGGGCCAGGGAATCCTGTATCCAGACAAACTTAACAAGGGAAAGACAAAAAAAATGCTTTCTGAACCATTTTGAGCACTCCTTTGTATCAACTACTCCCAGCTTGCAGCTAAGAAAGAGGTAAAATGCTAAAGGACAATAATTCACAAATTCCAAGAAGTTCCCTGACATTACATTGAAATACTTTTCCCTCCCCATCTCTGTCCTGAAGAGAGAACAGTAAAGTGCCTCATGAAAAGTTTAAGAATGAAATTGTAAACTTTAGTTACAGATGTTTTTTTGTCATGAGACTGCCTCACTGATCAAATTTTGCTGTTTGCCTTGCAGCAATAACACATCTGTTTTCGGAGTGCTCTCATCAGCCAGCCAGCCAAGTGTCTTTACAATTTATACATGGTTGTGAAGTGGTGCACTCAGAAATTACACCATTGATCAGAAATGCCAGCCCCTGCAACTCCCAGAATATCCCCAAGAGAAATAAATCTTACTGAGGAGAGGTTCATTACTGGGAAATGGAATAGCACCCTGGGTTTGTTCTGAATTCTCTAGAGCTTCTGTTTCTGAAGGACACAACTGAATCAACTCTTTATTTGGCACCTGAAAGAGCAGAATTGGTAGAAAAGACAGAATTAGATCCTAAATTTAGTCACAAATATTACATTACAAAAAATCACAGATTGCTGTCAAATTATTAAGAACTAAACAGAGAAATTGAAAAACATACATCATCAGGCAGATATTTTGCATTTAGAAACACATTTTAGAAGTTCATACAGCACTGGACCTGGCTTAAATAGAAGTTGTGACTTACACAGCTGTCAAAGGTACTTCATAGTGACGAGTTAGACCCTCAAGCAGTGCCAGTGTTCAGTAAAAAAATCCACCACCCAATGTACTGGTTGGCACTTTCCACATCTACTACCATAAACTACAAATTCCCAGTGACCTCATGTTTGTCGCTGTCAAAACATTGCAGTTAAGAGATTAAAAAAGCCCTCATACCTCCTCGGTTTTATATGCATTAAACTATATTGGTCATAGCAATAGAGATGGAAGCCATCCTAACCAAAAAAAAATGAAGATAATTTTTCCCTTGATACTTGTTTTATTTAACACATACATGTAATTTAGCAGGAGAGATTCCTAGGATTGCCTGACTTGTGTATATTCTACCAGGAAATTAATGAAGGTGAGATGCTTTTAAAAGTATTTTAGGAACAAATGAGATATCAAAGCCCAGAATCAAGAAATATCTTCAATAAATATGACGAAATTATCTTTATGATGAGATATTACATGATTTAGAGTTCAGCACATATAAGTCAAACAACTTCTAAGGAGAAAGATCTGTGGTAACACAGGGGAGAACAGATCATAAAAGAAAGAGGGAAGCCAAAGCAGTTCCTAGACCAGAATAGTGGGGTTTTTTTCATAGGAAATGAAAATTGCAGTGAAAAGATAAACCGTTTTTAGCAGGAAAGGAATTTCATTCAAAGAAGAGCTGTTGGAGAAGTTTGTTCTTGCAGTGCCCAATACAAAACATACAACATCTTTAGGTAAGAAGATATGTTAATTATTCCAGAGCTATGGGCAATAACTATGTTAGTTACAGTTTGTGGTGTTACAAGCACTACTAGATTTACAAGCTCTACTAGATTAGCATAACTATCCATTTTAGAAGAGTAATGAAATACCTTCAAAGTCACAATTTTAAACATTTCAAAACAGCATGGATTTTTTTAAAAGTCTCTTCAAAAACATTAAAAGTACACATTCTCACACAAAACCAAATCAGGGCAATCTGGCTCAAACAGGTTTTCAGCTGACATTAACCTTTTCATTTTGGATTTTTACAGGCAGGGATGTACTCACATCACTGCAGTTTATAGTTAAAGCTGGAGAAGGTGACTTTCTGAGCAGATGTGACGGACTTAACTCTCCAGAGGGTGAAGAATGCAACCTAAAATTGCACATGTTTAGTTGATTTACCAGGTCACATTAATGAAACACTGAAAAACAGACTGTGTGTTACAGAACCCACCAGACCTCCCCAGTGACAAAGCACGAGTCTGATAATTTGAAACAATAATGCCTTAAATTTTCCTGGATTCTGAACTATCCTGCTCCAAATCTTGGTAGCAGAAAACAGAGAAGAGATCAGAAAAGGCCATGGGTCACAATTCCTTGAGCACATTTGTCAGAGACTGTTGAATCACCAGCATCACAGCAGAGTGATGTGCTCTGCCAGGCATGAGACTGACATTAATTGTAATGGTATCTCATAATGCTACTGCTCAACCTAAAAAATGTTATATATATAATACATAAAATATAATAAAGTGAAACTGGAGCAACCCTCTCATCATCACATATCCCTCGTCCCTATCTTTACTTAAAAGCCCAATGATGATGTTATGCATTTATTACCTTTGTAATTCTAATATTTCATTTGCAATTTCGGTTCCTATACTTCCAGCACCAAGAACTGTTCCAGAGGACATCCCAGGTACACTTACTAAAGACTGTTTTACAGCATCTGGAGATAAAAAAACAAAGCCCAAACAAAACCTTAAACACAGAGCAGTTTCAGTGCAGAGCAAGGGTTTATTTTAAAGCAGCTTTTGTTCTAGAGATACTTATATACACTATGTAAGTATATATTTTCATGTATATATTCAGAAATTATATTCATTTAAATACTGATTCATGGCAGAGGGTGTTGCAATATAAAGTGAATAATCTGTTTGTTTCTCCAGAAGTGAAATATATTTAATCATTGCCACCTCCACTGTCTCTCACAGACATTGCAAAGAACATGAGTTTAAAAAACCCCTTGGATTTCTCACCAACTGAAATGAGTTCTTGAAAGACCATTTTAAAAAGGAAATATAAAGCCTTGACAGCAAGATGATAGAACAGCATGCAAGAAGCAGAATCTGTGCACAGCAGAAAAACAGTAACAAAATGTGTTCTGTATCAGTATTGCCCTGTATATTATAGATAAACTCAGCATGATCTGCTCAGAAAACTGGGCAAAATATGAAAGAAGCACAATATCCTACCAACCAAATCCACCTCTAACAGAAGTTGCAGGAAATTAAAAGTAGGTTATATACACTTCTTTTTAGAGTTCTGTGAATTATATCAATTAGGGCTCTGTAAGTAACTAGACACTGAAAAAGAAGTAGCTTTAAAAAAAAATTAATTCTTCCTTGCACACAACCTAGAATAAAAAAATCCCTGTAGTGGATAAATCTAAACAGACTGATCAGGAGATGCAGCTGTGATAATTGTATAAAGTGATACTTGCCTTCTGCAGGTTGGGAACTGTAGAGGACCTCTTCTTCAGCTGATTCCTTATGACCTCTGAGATTTAAAGAAATTTTAAAAATTCAAAACAAACCACAAAAAGTCAGCAGGTTTTTTTTCTAAGAGCAAAATCCATCATATATTTATGTTTAATTTCAATAATACTTTACACAGAACCAAAGCTAACATCCTCAAACTAGGGAAATATAAGATATTCCTCACATATTTCCATGTTCAATTTTTTGTAATGTTTCTGAGCAGTGGGTGAAATACTGATTTCCACTTACTCTCCAAGTGAAAAAGAAAGCCAGTAGGATTGTCTGTGTTCCATGACAAGGGAATAGGGCTGTCATTTCTAGTGTTAGGAGGGAACCAGGAGCAAGGACAGGCCAGTGGCTGCCTCCTGTCAGCAGCTGTTTGCCCTCCTTCCCTCCTGCAGACAGCTGCAATACCCACATCTCCAGGGCAGGTACAAAAGTGTTCTTGAGTTACTAGCCAGCACAGACTGTCTGAACTGCTCTTCTCTGTCTTCTTGGGGAAAAAGGACATGGGCAAAAGAGGTGAGTGATGTTGACTTAAGGCATGAACCAGATACAGAATGGGCAAAAGGCCCCTCAACAACTTTGTTTAATGGAAATAAGATCCCTTCTGTCGCTGCTCAAAATCCCAATCATTGGCAAAGATCCTCACTAGCACTGGAACAATCCCAACTACAGCTCCATTGCAAAGTGCAGAAAATGAAAAAGAACTACAAATAAAATGAAGAATTAAACACATGCATTTACTGTCCCCCAGGCTCCACGCCTGCAATCAGTTTGGGGAGAATCTTTCTGTCCTGCCTTGCATTTCCACCATCTATCACTTGTGCTTCTCCACCTTCTGACACCTGGGGGTAGGGCAGCACTTGGAATTGGGTCAACTGACACACAGAGGGTTGTAAAAACCAGAAGGAAAAGCAGAATTAACTTGACAGTTCCATTTATTCAAATCTACTTTTCTTAAAGATCCTTCCCTTCTCCCTTTAACAAAAAACCCTTTCACCTCATTTTTTCCAAATGGGAAACAACATAGTTTTCAGAGTCAAATCCACAACTTAGGCCTGAAACAAAAATAGCTGGTAAATGCCAAAAGGATGTTTGTCCAGGTTGTTCAACCCTTTTTGGGCAGGGTCAATGTTTTCTAGCCTTGTTCTGCTTTCTAAGCAGGTTATTTTCTGTTAGTGCTAACTGTAATTATGACAAAAAATAGATAGAGAGTAATATAAATTACTTACAATACCACAGTGTTGTTTGATACAATGTACTCCAGCTCTTTGGTCCAAGGATTCATGAAACTAAACCACTGGCTCTTTAAAGTAACAAAAGTCCCATCTTTCGCTCTAAATTTGTAGGAATTTGTAAATACTTTTTCTTTATTCTGCAACACTAGATAAGAGAAGGAAAGTTACAATCACCATATTTAAGCTTAGAAAGTTAAAGTTAGAAATAATAAATCTGTTTTATAGCATCATAAAATCAAAATGTTTCTGTTGGCCAGACACAGAATAACATGCCAGAACAAACTGGGATCTGTTCTAAAATCAAATTATATCGTTTCAGCAGGGTCATAAATCTTACATTAGAAAGCAAATACTAAGTTTCTGCAAACCACCAGGAGACTCATGACTTGGTGAGCTTTAACTCGTGTCTTTAATTATGTTAGCAGACACATCTGCTTTTCCGAATTCCGTCCTCTTCCTTACAAAGAATGGAAGCAGAGGGTTTGACAGATGTGCTGACATTATTCCCCCACAATTAAGGCCCTGCACCAGGAGCCAAGACAACACAAGTTTCTCCCTGATTTTATTACAAGTCTTACACAGGCTTGTCTTAACACAGCACCACAAAGGGCAACGCTGAGGTGGGGCAGTTTGGGTTTGTAGTGTTTTCCCAAGTAGCTGTAAGTAGTCTGGGAGGACCAACTATTTTGTACCTTCTTTGTGTTTTGCAGCTAGGTGATTGTGATCATCTTGATGGCAGTACTCATAACAAGAAGTTCCTAGAAGCTCCTGTGGCAGATACCCTAAAATTGCTGTTGCGCTGTTAGAAATAAAAACGTGAACTACAGCGGATTCAAAGCTGTTTTCTTCAGTATCAGATAAAGCAGAACATTAATATTTAAACAAACAGTTGCCTGTGTTTGTGTTTGGGGAGAAAATATAGCATTAGTACAGCTCTAAAACAACAGGAAATATTTTTCACAGCAAATTATCCCTTTGCAATGAATGACAATTCAAAGGCAAAGTAAGTGTTTAAACTTGCAAACCACATGTACACACAAAATACTTCTGTTTAGTGACTTCCCCTTAGCCAGTGACAGTACTGGTTGCATGTAAGAGTCAATAAAAAGCTCAGTAGTTGAATTTTGCTCTTCCACTAAAAGGAATTCGTTTTAAACTGACAATTTTAGTTGAAGGAAAAGAAGACTCAAAGCAGTAACATTTCCAGTGACAATGAAATTCAAAATGCAAAGTGGCAACTAGGTCTCTACAACAACTAGCAAAAAGTACAGAACATGGGAACTTAGTTCTCACTCCTAACGAAATAATTTGGTACTTCATTTAGATAGAATGTATTTGTTACAAATGGTAAGACTCTCAGAAGTAACAACTTTTGGCTAAATGTTTATTACTTCAGTCAGGTGCAGAGCTATGAAGCTCTAACTTGAGATTTTTCTTTATGCATAAATGAGTCCATTTTCTATAGGACAATACACTTCTATGCATTATGCATTCTTTGACAAAAGAAAACCAAACCCCAAGTACACACAGTTTAAGAATTAATGGCTTCTTGTGTAGAGCAGAAAAATTGAATTTTTCTCAATTTTTCTATTTCTCAAAAAATTCTCAAAAACTGAGAATTTAAATTGGAACTTCTACCCTGCTGGAGAAATTACAGTTTTGACAGAATATCAGAAAATGGAAGGAGTTGTGTGATTTCTCTTCATTAAAGAACAAAACGCTTACCGCTGATCTACATAAACAAATTTTCCGTCCATGGCAAATCGTGTAACAAATTCTGTTGCTTTGACTTTTATCTCTCCACTCTTTTGTGGAACAATATAAGGGTGTAACCTCCCAATTGCAACAAGACAGTTAAAGTTACTACTGTCCTTTTCTACATCATTTTCCTCTTCTACTCCCACCTCATTAGGAGGCCAGTTCTTCAAATACCCAGTACAGTGAATGGTGCAGTATTTTCTGTGATCTAACAGAAAGAAATAAGAAGCAGTTATTGTTCAAAGAGTAAACCAAACTACTTATTTTATTCTGTTGGCCATGAGACCAGCAACTATATTTCATGCCTACTTACACCAAAGTTATAACAAAGTTACAGATCATTTTACAGAGTATTTTTCAATTAGTTTTGTTCTATTCAATTTGGGCTTACCTGCAGAGAGAGCTTCTAACCCTATGCAACATTTAGGAAGTTGCATTATGGGTGTTGGCAGTTCAAACAAGTTAGAAAGTAAAGAAAGCAGTAACCCACAGATCACTTTGGTTTTATATGGTTTTATATGGATTGTGAATTAAAATTAACCTGAGGCCCTCTGTAGCTTCCAAATTAATTTACCCTCAGTGAGCATAGTGATCTGAAAATATGCTCACTGCAGTTGTTGAAAGAATCAATCAAGAACAACCCAAAGCAATCCAGCTTATTTTCTATTTATCTCAGATTTTTTAAGTTTTATGGGAATACAAATATTTTAAATATCTTAAATTCCAGCATACACTGTCATTCATCCCTTTTTGCTCTCTAAATAACATGCAAACACCCTCAAAAGCATCAAGGCTTGAGATTATGTGTCCTACAGTAGCTGTCTTTCCAAAAAAATGCCACCAAAGCATTCTTAACATCTCTATGCTGAACAGGATGCTTTCCATAGCTTTGATTTTCCCCTCCATCAGAAAAAAAAAAAAGAGACCAACTCTGCAAAATGAGAAACTGAGTTATCCTATTATGATTTTGTCACACTTGCTCAGGTGTTTTCCCTCAAAGCTGCTTTCCCAAGAAACATTCACAGAAGCTAAATTCTTGTCTCACTGAGTTTTCTGATGCATCAAGGGGTACCAAATTCTATTTACTTACACTCATGGGCCTCCTAAAATTTGTGGTGTATCTCAACAGTAACAGGTTACAGTGAAAAACAGAACTTGGAGGATTTTTTCAGGATCAAACAATTTTAGCACACCTTTGCAAAAATCAATACTAAGGTATTAAAACAAAAGCTGGAAATTGCATTTTAAAATTGTAATTTAGATTTTCACTGGAAACTTGACAAGATTATATTGCTCTACGGGCATACCAAAATGTGAACTAAAGTAAAATTACTGGGAAAATGAATGGAATTACACCAATAAATTAACTTTACTATGAAAAGGGGAAAAAAAGGAAAATTCATACTTTTAAATACACACAACACAAAAAGTAAATCAGAAAATAAAGTTGGTTTACTTGCTTTTTCCCTTCAAAATAGTAGAGTTTGCAGGCTTTAGTCACTCAGTTATCTTCAAGACGTAAGTTATTTAGTTTCATTCTTCTGATCTGCTCCAGTTCTTTCAAATATTTCCCTGAGACATCTCAAATTTGACCACAACAGAGCACATGCTCCTATAGAGCCACTGTACCTCAGGTTCCTCCCTCCCTCTTTCCAGGAGGGCACCAGGAGGAGAAAGAGTACAATTAGACTGTTTTTCAAAAGGTGTCCCTGGTTCATATTTACACTGCTCTACAGCTACATGGTGAGACCAGTAGGAAATAGAAAGTCATTAGTGACTCAGAATTTAAACAAGTTTCAAGAGAGAAAGCCCCCACTTCATCTCCACTCTTTGAATACCTTTCTTTTTTGGGTTGGGCAAACACTCCTTCTCCTCTTTGACTGTGGTCCTGCTACACTTGATCCGACAGAAAAAGGAACGTCGAGCACCAGAGTTCAGCCGAGCTGGTCCAGCCTGGAAATCTGTGTGTACTTGCAAGCCAGCTTACAAAGATTTAGTAAAGCAGTTTAAAAAACCAAAACCAAGCAATAAAACTTCAGAAAACAAGATGTTTTCTGCATTTACCTCCCAGTACATTGTCCTTACTGTTTAGCTGCCTAAATTTTATCCTTACAATTAAAAAAGTCTAATAGTTTAAATAGGGCAAAGAAAACATGACTGACACAGATCCCAAAATTAGAAAGAACTACTCAACTATTTTTAAACCCTTCCTTGATATTCTTAATAGAATCTTACTACCTATGCTTTACAAACTTTCACCTTCTATTTGGTACAAGGAAGAACTGCAAAGATGCTTGCAAAAGCCACCTACAAAATAGGCATCAGCTGCAGAGTACACAATGCTTTCCTTATTAGAAACAACTGCAAACTAAAGGAAGATTTGGTTCCATTGGGATTGACACTTAGCATTTTCAGAGGAGACAGTGATTCTTGACATTGAAGTATTTTATCCCATGTTCGACTACATCAGGTCTTTTGTATTGACAAGATCTAGCAAATACAAGAAAAAAAAGTAGTATGCTGGTAGGAAGAATATCAGACCACATCTTGGTAAATGCTTAACAGTGATTTCATTAACAGAATTTCAGTAATTATTATGATCTAAAATCAAGTCTTTTCTGGGCTAGCTTGTCAACTCTAAATGCATTTTAAGCAGCAGATACGCATTCAAATGTTTGTTTCATAGAGATACCTCAGGTTTGTTCATCCATACATCCATACAAACACCTGAATGCATCCTGACTAATAATCAGATTTATTAACATCTCTTCAAAAAATCTGACCATGTCCAGCTCTTACTTTTGCCATCTACGAGCTTCTCCCTAGGTGAGATGTCCGACGAAGAAAGTTGCTCCTTAACTTTCGCAACATCTTTTGGATGTAAGTAATCAAATAAACTTTGTCCAATTAAACTGGCCTATTAAAAAACAAAAAACAAACAACAAAACCCAAAAAAGAGATGAGAACCACACCATTTTGGAACAGGACCCCACACATTACTTATCTCAGGAAAACAACTGTCTACATCCCTAAAAAAAGTCAATACCACAGTTACTCCAAACATCAATATTTTGTTTTACATTTAATTGGTCATTGTTTAATATAGTTTTTATTTAAAAGGGTAGTAAAAAACATAGTTTGTTACTTCCCTTTGAAAAACAGCAGATTTAGTTGGAGATTAAACAAATTCTGTACAACAAAATACTTTATTTATGTAAATAATGCAATTCCTGGTCCTAGCCATAGCAGGTTATGCGCAAAGTAACTCCACTGTCAGATTATTAGGGAAGGAGAGAAGAAATAGGAAGGAGGATGAAATATTGACTAATGACTCCAGGCTCTAATTTGGTTGGACAAACTGGCACCACTGAGCCAGGAGCAGGCTGGAAGCAGGGCTCAGCTCACCACAGCACTCCTTAGCAGAGGATGTTTACAGGGATGTTTCTAGCTGAGATGCCTTCCACCTGCTCACTCTGTTCATCCCAAGGAACTGACCTGCTGCACCACTTTCTTTTGGAACAGGGAGGAATTCTCACAGAAGTGGGCTGGTTTAGGTTTTCCACTGCATACCTTCAGCATAGCAGCCAAATCAAAGGATAGAAAGGAGCTGTGTTGACAAGCTCTACTCCAGACTCAAACTCAGGATAAACACCCAGTTTCCTGCCTTTTCCCAGTCCCTATTTAATCCTAATGCAATGGGGAAATGCTGAGAGCTACTGAGACAGCCTAACAGCAGCCCTGCCAAAAAATACAGGTGTAACAAACCAGATTAAGCTGCAGCATGGGATTCAGAACCTAGAACAATCCCAAATAAGCTAATAAATCCATAGATTTTAATAAAGTCAGTCATGTCCTCTAAATCTCCTTGTCTAGAATAGAGGACATATTAAGGGTCTGGAAAAAGGAATGTCTAACATGAGTGACTCCAGAAAGGCACTTTTAGTTCTTGAACAAAATCAATGTACAAGTTAAAAAAACCCAAACAAACTCTGCTTTATGCTTATTCCCCTAGGATGACTCATTTCACTTTAATTAAAAAAGATAGTTTTGTACTTAAAAAAAAAAAGAGATAAAAATAAATCTATGAAAGAGTCCAGATTGGTTATCTGTACATTTATAAAGAAAATGAAGATAGCACAAATGGTTTCAAACTTACAAAAGTAGACAGATGGCAGCACTAACTGTTTTAGCCTCTGTGAAACAGAAGTCATTGATACAAGAACAAATTATCATCCCTCGACTATTTGTGGTAATTGCCCATCATATTAAACATCAGCTAATGGAAGGTATTCCTATTTTTCCAATTTCCTTTGTTCTACAGGCTAAGCTGGCTCCCATTCAGTTTCTTTCAGGTTAAGGGTACACACTTGGACATTTATTGTGAATGATGTGTTACGTGGTGCATCCGAGCATAAAGGCATCACCAAGCAAAGCTTTAATTAACTTCCACTGCTGAACTACCCATTTCCCTTGGCCTAAAAACCCATCCAAAATCACTTCACTATGTGAAAGAAAATCTCTTGCACACAGAAATTAGGACATCTTCAAACTATCCCTTCCTTTCAGACAGGCAGTTTTCTTAAAGATGATCAGCTGAAAACTGATCTCAGGTTGGAAATACTGATATACTTTGCATATTTTTTCTTACAGGATATTCAGCTTTATTCTGAATAAGATTAAATCAAAGAAATTCCAAGAAATCATACACAAGGACTGGTTTGATGTAATATAGAATAAAATATAAAAGTTTTAAAATTCCTAAGAAAATGCAACGTAAAAGCAAACAAGAAACAACGATAACCACCTGATCATAATTAAGTATTTTGCAAACTGATTCAGAGACAAACAGAATTTTTCCTCTGTTGCATCCAACCACAAACAGGAATCCATCTGCAGCCTGAAAATATAAAGATACTGTCTTTAAAACCACACAATTAAAATAAACTATGAATATTAATGACTACAAGGAAGCACACTTTTAAACCTGATTTTTAAAATTAAATACAAGAAAGCCGGTGAGGGACAAGAGGGAATGGCTTCACACTTACAGAGACGAGGTTTAGATTGGATATGAGGAAGAAATTGTTCCCTGTGAGGGTGATGAGGCCCTGGCACAGGTTGCCTGGAGAAGCTGTGGCTGCCCCATCCCTGGCAGTGTCCAAGGCCAGATGGGGCTCTGAGCAGCCTGGGCTAGTGGGAGGTGTCCCTGCCTGTGGCAGTGGGTGGAATGAGATTAATTTCAAGGTCCCTCCAACTCAGGCCATCCTGTGATTCTATAAAAAAAGCAATTAAGATTGCAAGGACCAAATGATGTCTTCAACCACACACAGCTAAAGTTTCTTCAACACAGCTTTGGCAAAAGTCCAGCTATAAAACAGCTTCTTTTGGGAGCCATTTACAGATCTTGGCAAAGCATTATTGCAGTAAAGGAAAAAAACCACAAACCTAGCTGTGAATGAGATGTGTGGGTTTATGATGAAGTGTGCAAACAAGAGAGAAGATTTTATTCCAGGTATTTTCTGCACCTTTTTTAAAGTACATCTTTAAAAATGTACATGAAGCAGAGCCAACAACTGTGAGGATGTTCCTGCATAATTGGCAGCATTCTCTGCAGTTAGATGAAGATTTTAAGAATGGATGTATTAAACAGGCAGACTGTACACAGATTATTGTCCCTTCCAGCTGCTGCCTGCCACATTCCCAAACCATCTCTGCACACCTTTATGAAAGCCTGAGTAGTGCACAGAGTTTAGAAATCAGTACAACAAAACACTTGCCTGAAGGAAAAGATGGGAGAAAAAGCACTGTCCAACTGAAAGCTTTAACAAGGAGATGATTTGTCTGAGAGTTGCCTTTCACTTACCCTAAGGATCAACTGTCGCAGCTCATCATCCTTCAAAAATGAAGGTTTATACCTCACTTCTGAGTAGGAGCTACTGGAACCTGGAAAAGGATGATTCACAGAGAACATGTCAAAAGTTACATTTTAAATTCACTTTTAGCAGAGTTGGACTTGTTTAGTCTTTCAGAATTTTTCTCTATGACCCCAACAGCTGAATTAAAAAAAGGAATTCAAGGTTCTAGAAATTCTAAAAATAAAATTAAAACAAATCTCAAACATACACTGGTAAAGAAAACAGACACATAACCAGTTTTTTTCTTGCCCTTTATTAACACAAACCAAGGAAACTTCTGTTCAGATATTAATGTACTGCTAGAGAAATGGTATTATGAGAACTGAATTTTCTAGAAATATTTCATAGGTATATTTCAGACCTCTTAACTAAATTCTCTTTGCTGAAACAGAATAATTCCAACATTATCAATTATCTTTTGCATGAATAATGCTTCATTAATACTATAAAGCCAACAATCAAAAAACCAGACTATTGTAGTTGAATCAAATGTCTCACTAAATATAGTGAGACTGACTCACTGCATGTACTGTTCTAGCACCCATGGCAAGTACTCTATAAAATAATTTTTGGCCATTACATTTTTCTATTTTTTTCTCGTTACATTTCTTGTAACAGTTGAACATTTCAGCCAATTTTATCATTCACTATAACTCCACACAGCACCTTGTATTCTCTTTAATCATTTGTTTTGAGGTAAATATAACCATGCTGGGTGAAGTCCTGTTTTCACATCCTGTTGTTAAAATACAAATGCTTGAGCAGAAGATTTCTTGTTTAAATTGCAAGTGCAGTTACTGCCCTGCTGCTTGTCACATTATTTCTTCATTCAAAACTCTCAGTCTGCTTGGGCCTTTAGAAAACCTTCAAACCCCTTCACACCTGAGCCATTCTATGATTCCATTACTGTCAAGGTAGCAACATAATTGATTTTCTACACTTCTTTGACTCAAAACTAACTGGGTTCTCATTAAACCTGCTTATTCATAATCAGTGGGTTTTGCAATGCAGAGGGTCTTTGATCTTTGCTTGGAGTTGACCAAATTATTATTCTCAAACAGTAGTGCCAAAACCCCCAAATATTGCATGCAGCTGATAGACTCTGCAGTATGAAACTTGTATTTGGATGTATTTTTTGGGGGGAGGAGGAAAAAAAAATCCCAAAACCTAGCAATAGCAAAAGGAGAGCAAAGAATATTTCCTAGGTTGATCCCCACACTAAAACATTCCCTAAGATCCATGATTAACTTTGCTTGCTGACTGAGGCTATCAGAAGTTTCTACTTCTTGCTACTCTCCAACATGTGAGGGTTTTTAAGACTTTAATCTAATCAGACCATTTTGTTAAAGTACGTTCCGTTTGCAACTTTTCTTTTGACTCCTGTTCTTTCCAAAAAGAATCAAGGAGTGATCCAAGAGCAAGGCATGCCCTGAGCAGACAGAAAATATTGGACACTGAAGGGTAGCTTTTTTTCTGCTATACTAAGCAATAAGTTCTGACAGCTACAGACATGTACATTTAAATGAGGAGCAGACTCAGAACTAAACACAGTAAGGAAGTGTAAAATAAAATACTCTTGGTTTAAAATCCAGGAAGGTACACACTATAACTCCTACTGAATAAGGATTTACAGGATTATGTTCCCTAAACTCACCTTTTAAAGACTTCAAGTGCTGCACAGCCATCCGTAGCACCGTGAGTTTGTCCAGCTTTCGGGCCATGGGATTGCACTGTGGTATCATGGCAGACAACTCCTCTATCAAATTATTCATTTTGTCTCTTCTTCTTTTCTCTGTTTGACTGTGAGCCTCTCTAAGAAGAAAAATTATTTTTAAAGAGTGATGTAGAACACATGATTTTCCCCTAATATTCAATTCCATTCTGGGAATGGAACTATCACCAGTACTACTGCACTGGAACAGTTTTTCATATGCTATTTGTGTTGGACAACTGAATTGGATTCACTTCAATAAAGACAAAATGGTCCCAATAATGATGTGAAATACTGAGAAGAGAGATCTCAAACAACTATTTGAATACATTTGGCAGGAACAAGAGGTTATGAAGACTCATAAAATTTAAACCCTTCTTGTGACCCTTGCCATGCAAGTAATGACTTGGACACCTCAGTGTATCCCGGAGAACTCTTGATGTCATTAGGAATCAATGAAAGACATTCCTGCTCCCACCTCTGCCTGGCCTGTGTAACTAAGATGGAGTGTTCATTCTGCTGCCTTTTAAAAAAACTCACAGCAATAAACATTGCTTTTCCACATGCTTCTAAGAGATGGAGTGGAAATGGAAAGAAAAAGCTGTGCCTCCTGTAATTTACCAGAAGTGTCTCAGAAAGCTTTCCCTTTCCTGATAAGGTGCTATAAAGGCTGTCTCAGGTTTCATCTCTTGATAAGCCTGTCAAGACCTCAGCCACAGAAGGAGCTTCTCTTCTTGGCCAGTTTTCATCAGAAAACTCCTTCTAGGGCACACGACTGCACATCACAAGTGCATTGATAGCTCAGGTCACCTCTTCTTTACTTCCTTCTAGCGCACCATGTCAGCTTTTCAGCCCATCTCCTTCCCTCTAACATCCTCCAGCAGATCAAGGCAAGTTTCATTCACTCTTTTCCTCCCTACCCAAAAGACAAGCCAGCAACTCAATTGACACCCAGATGATTTTTCTTTCTGATAGAGACCAGATGCAGTAGTATAGTTATGCAAAATGAGGAATAAGTTTTGGTTAATTGATCTCCAAAACTTTTCCTCACAGGCATACTGCAACAGGAGCTATTAAAGGTAATAAAGTTAACTACACCTGACCTGCTGAGAATGAACAAAGTACAGTTTTAAAGATCTACCTGAATTCTATTTTAATTTCTTTTCAAAAAAACTGAATGCATTCAGCACACAACTAATTCTGCCAAGTATTCAGTTCTTCTCTCTCAAAAGCCTTTTTTTAGATTTAATTTTTTGAGTTATGCTCAGATCTGTGGGTTCACCCAACTCTTTATGTCAGGTAGGAACAATCAAGTAATATCCTGTGTATGCTCCTTGAACTGTGACCCTCAGGACAACAAATACAAGCATTCCAGGAGAGGGAACAACCTTCCACATCTCCGAGGGTCAATGAGGAGTTATAAAAAAAGGAACAGGTGGGTGCAGAAATTCAGGGGATGACTGGATGATTGAAAAAAGCCTTCAGCTGCTTGCCCCAGTCACAAAGGCAAAGGGAGAAAAGCAGGTTCCACAATAAGCTTGAGACAAGAAATACTGGAAGGAGATAACTGATAAGCAAACCTCTGGAGACCTTTGTTCTGATTCTTTTTCCCTCCAACAAATGCACCAAAAAAGTTTAAGGGAAAAAAGTTAACAATATCACATAGGTGCCATTAAAGCAATGTACAACAATCTTATAGAGCAATCTGGGATACTCTGTGAAGAAAAAATAATTTTGAAGTGAAACTGTAAATATATCTTGGAACATTTTAGTTTCTTTAATTTTGTTTCAATTACAGGAACACTTCATAATTACTAGCTAGCATACTATATAAATAATACTCCTGACAGCATGCTGAGTGGATTATGTATTTCTGGTTTGACATCTCTGCTCACAGGAAAAATGAAAGACTTATTTTTAAATCAACTTTACAGCACTGCTCTGGTTTTACGACGTGGTTTGTCTGTAGTTTAAAATATTTATTTGGATGAACTGTGGTCATACAACATTTCAAATCTTACAAGTGCCCCATGTGAATTTCAGTTTAAGTGAATTCAAAGTTCAGTGGCAAAACTTGAATAATTCCTTATACAAAAGCTTGTTCTAGAACAAGAAAACTTAGTTGTGCTTTAGCCAAATCCATTTCCATGTGGAATAAATTTTAAATATCTCCAGAAGCAGACAAATCTAGAAAAAACAATTCTCAAAGTCAAACAGATGAAGGATCAGCTCCTTATACATGACTTGGGTGTGCTGCATTTAATTCTCACCTTAAAAATTTCAACCTCATGTTTTTGCTAAACCATCTGAGATATCCTGCAGCAACTTTTATCAAAATTATTAGCAAATAAAATCCTCAGGGAGACTTTAAAATTACTATAAATTTAGCAAGGAAAAGGAAAACCTTACTGTTAAATATTTGATAGTTTTAATGAATGTTTCCCACAAACTCATATTTTACTACCATGAATCTCAGTATTCACTAGCAAAACATCTTTCTATTGAAAATTAGTACCTGAAATCTTTTACTTTAACATGTTCTTCATCTTCACTCCTAGAAAAAACAAGACAGAGTTTTACATTACATATTTAATACTAGGCACTTCTTTCCTCCCACAAATTCCACAAGATAGAAAATGCACAAATTTACTGTGGCTCCAGCAAAAGCAAACCCTCAGAATCTCTAAAGCATAGCTGACCTAGCAAGTGATGCATAATAGAAAGAGACCAGAGCACAACTGGCAATATTCACAGTTGTGTGAACATATTAAAGGGATAGCTCATAATTATGGGGCTTTTTTTTATTCTGGAGACAACATTACTGGAACATTCAAATAACTTAAGACTAGACTTGATTTTATTTTTTGTTTAAAATTTTATAAAAGAGATTATCTATTTTTTATTTCTAATATCTTGTTGTCAAATTAGAAAATAAGCAATCTAAATAATATATTAAAAAAACAACAAAAACAACAACAACAACAAAAAAAATCAACAAAAAACCTGAGCTATTTCCCATACCCTACAGCAATGACTGGGAAGTCATAAAGTAATAAAATTGTACATGAAACACAGTCATAAGTGTCTGCACCCCAATAAACACTCTGCAACAGGAAACTATAAAGGATGATTCAAACAAGGGCAGTGAGCTTTTCTTTCCCTGTGACCACTGCACTGTTCACCACTCTTTGTGAAGAATTCCTGGCCTTGGTACCATGAGGATCAAGAGGAGAGGTCAAGCACACAGCAGCTGTCTGCCATAAGGAAATGGAAGCAGGAGGATCCTTGAAGATTACAGCCTGAGGAAAGGTGCCAAAAGCTGCTGCCACCTGGAACTGAGCACTGATCCCAGTGAGGATCCAAAAGCCAAATTAACAATGCAGAATCTGGGATTTCCCTGGAACCCAGTAATCTTCTAGACAATCTGATAAACCCAGACACAGGAGGAGGTTTGGCTCACAACACTCCAAGATTTTCATTCATTGTTTCAGATTTAGACAAGTTAGCAATAACTAATATTTTCCTTCCATTTTAAAAGAAACTTACCAGAAATATCCATATACTGCAAATTCCAACTGAATTTACATTGTCTGACCATAAGAGAAGAGGTAAGGAGGAGCCAGACCAGCTGCAATGCAGCATGTGCCCTATTAATTAACTTTATTTCTCCCTCAGGAGCTCCATTTGGGGAAAAAATCTAGCACAAATGTGCTGCTCAAGCAATCAGTCCCAGCCTTCAGTGGATTTTTATAGCCTCTGTCCTAACAGCTGTGGTGCTGCTGACATGAATAGCTAAATTAAAACTACCTTGACTACATGAACAGAGGGTGAAATTCCACTTTGTGGCTCTAATGTGGGTATATTTAATTGGTACTAAAAAGGACAGAATGAGTATTAATCAGAAAAAAATAAAGAATACCAGCTTTTCTCTACTTTCTCAATTGATTTATTAAATATACTTCTCCATTTCTTCTAAAATGGAAGCAAATGTTTTAAAGGCAGAAAAGGAGGGGTTTTAGTCACACTTTCCATCATGAGCACCATGAGAAAAAATCCACAAAGAAACAACCAATTTAACCCCAAAGAAAGATTTTTACTCTACCCTTTAAGCTATGTACCCAAGAGGGATTTCCCTGCAGAAAGGGACCTGGAGGTGCTGACTGACAGCAGGTCCAGTTTAAGGCAGGCAGAGGGAAAACCACATCCCGAGCTCAGCAAACACCAGGTGGCCAAAGAGGTGATTATCCTGCTGTCCTCAGCACTGGTGTGCCTTCCCCTTGAATATTTGTGCACTCCTGGGCCCCAAAATGTGACAAGGTGTTTGGTGAAGATGGGAAGGTCCCTGAATGAATTCAGAGGAAGGCAACAAAGCTGATGAAAGGGATAGAAGGAATGTCCTGTGGGGAGTGGCCAAGGACTCTTGCTTTGTCTAGTTTGGAGAAAAGGAGGCTGAGGCCACCTCCTTGCTCTCTGCAGCTTCCTGAGGAGGGGAAGTGCACGGAGAGGTGCTGAGCTCTTCTCCCTCGTATCCAAGGATAGGACACAAAGGAATGGTTCAAAGCTGTGCAGGGGAGGTCTAGACTGGACATTAGGAAGCATTTCTGTACCAAGAAGGTGGGGAAAGAGTGGAACAGGCTTCCTAGAAAGGCGGGCAATGCCCCAGGCCTGCCAGTGTTTAAGAGGCATTTGGACAATGCCCTTTACAACCTGCCTTAACCTTTGGTCAGCCCTGAAGTGCTCAGGCTGTTGGACTGGATGACCATGGTAGGTCCCTTCCAAGTGAAACAGTCTACTCTATAAAAACACTGCATGGCTACTTACAAACAAATATTACTCAAAGAAGGTATCCAGACACAGAAAAAGAAAATGCAATAAAGTAATCATGTAATTAACAACTTTCCTGGCAGATCTATTCCACAAAGGGTATGCTTATGCTGCATAGCCACCTTGTAACAGCATTATTTTAACACAGTTATTGTAGTTCTAATTTAAAAACCACTTTAAAAGGTTAAAACAACCAAACAAAAATGTTTACATTCACCAGTTCTGGAAGAACGTGAGAGTTTTCCTTTGCCTCCCTCAGCCTTCTTATTGAACTGGTACTTTTCACTCCTTCCCATTCTAAACTTCAATACTACCAAGGCTGGTAAAGCTGGAAGCAGAGCATCATCTTACAAAGAACTATCAGGAATCCTTAACATTTATGGACCTGTCCATCCTGTTCCTTAGCTGGATGTTTATCACCTGGTGCTGTACACAGACCTGCCCTGGGATGAAGCACTCCTCAAGGAACCCCACAGCTCATCCAGCCAAACAGCAAAGTGTGACAAGGTCACAGAACTCAAAACAGAAATGGATTCATTCATAAAAAGTACCTTTTCTGAAGATCACCATCAACTTCAACTGCAGAAACATCCCTGCAGAAACAGGTCATACGGTAAGCAAAATGGAGTTTGAAGCACAATAAGATGACTTGATAGACCCAAAAAAAACAAAGTCACAGAAAAATTTCAATGATAACTCCACTTCTTTGGTTATTTTCAGTGAGATCATTAGTCTTTAGTAGTCTTAATTACTACTTCTTATAAGCCAGTACTTTTTCAATTAATTTTTCAACTTGGACGTTAATTTCTCTTATCAGAGAGATCCAAACTTCAGGGAAACATTACTGTGGAACCAACACTTTTACTGAACAGGTAAAAATCAACAAGTGCTACTGCAAAAGAACGGAGACACTTTCTTTTCCCAGAAACTAACATATTGCTGGAGTTTTTAGTTATCCACATGATACACTTGACTGTGATCTCCAAGTTGACATTTACATCAACACCCACAGTACAGCAACTCCCTGTAGATCAATGGACTACATATGGAAGAAGCAGTGATTAAAGAGAATTGCTTCAATAATCACAAATACATGTAAATCCCCTATTTCCCACCTTTTGAAACATGGATTTTCCACACTAGTTTGGAGATATTTGCAGTGCCTTGCATCCCTTACTTCTGCCTGATTTACACAGCTTTGAACAGATCACATTTTTGGTTAAATGGCATCTGTTTGGCAGTTACAGAACAGGACAAAACAGTTGACAGTGTCACCTCAGCAGTCAAGTATGACCCACTTAAAAAGACTGAGCACTACAAGAGGACAGTCCCCATTTTTAAGTCACGGGTCTTGTCTCCACATTTAAGGAAATGGCTGCTCTGGTCACTGAAGCAGCAGTTCTAGATCAAACAACTTAATCAGTAATCTTGTTTCATGCTTGCAGGTAAAATTCTAGTATGTGCCTGGGAGACTTCAAGCAATTTAAGGACTTGCCTTTACTAGCAGGCAAAGAAGGAGATAAAAAAAGACTAAAAAAATTAGGATTGAAATTTCAGCATTAGAGACACATTATCCAGACACTTCAGGGCAGGAAATGGCATTACAGAATCCCACATACATCCCTTGGATTTAAGGATTATTTTTTCTATTTTTAATATGGGAGACTGTCAAAGAATACATTTGGAAGACATTGTAAATGTAATGGTAATAAACAAAGGAAAGAGGATTAGAAAGGAGGAAGGACGAGGAAAAGCAAAGACAGTGACCACACTGCACAAATGACAGAGGAATGTGTCAGGTTTAGGTTGAGCTGTGATTCACTCACTGGTTATCAGAGTCACTCCCCTTGCGTTTCCGTGGAATGTCAGGCACGGCGGCGTTGAAGGAAGCGGCGCTGGCAGCCTGAGGGACGGGATTCATCAGGCTGGGCACCCCGCAGCCAACGCACGGGCTCCCATCCACAGAGAACTGATCTGCCAGAGAGAATAAAGGCTCAGTGCTCAGCCAGAGCTGCACCACTCTGCACCCATCCTGATTCTCACTGCAACAAAAAGCTCTCTGTGTGGGGCTCCACACTTCTTCTGTGTGTCTCTACCAGCCAAGTCCAGCAAAGAGTGCAGCACCTTCCCACAGCGCTGCAATGATCTCACCAACCCAACCAACACACCAAGGCAATATAACACAGCTCTCCCCTCACACAACCTTTGCACTTAAATCCCCCAGCACCTCAGACATCCATCCTGCTGCAAAATCACCACCTGTGCCATTTCTCAGCACATCAAAATACTGTGGTTCAAACTAAAAAAAAGTTAAAAATATATTGTGAGCTGTGTTTTTTAATCAAGTGGGATGTCCAAAAAATGGAAGTTTGCTATTATCATATTCCTGACATAAAATCCACAATTACACAGAACATCTGCCATGGAAGTTGGAAGAGTCTCAAAAACTTGTCAAGTTCCCTTCACAGTTCTCCTCTTAAGGAAAACTGTTGTTCCTAGGAAGGACAGAAGAGAAGCCACAAGCCAAAGGAATCCTAGCAACCTACAGGGAAAGGAGAACAGTCTCAAGGAACATAAGCACAATTATCACACTGCTTTTCTGTCTCAACACAGCCATGACAAAGACTGGCCCAGCTGATGTTTAGGCAAAGAGCCAGAATTAACTGTTTCAGCAAATGCAGGAACTCCTTTAGGCTTCATGTGCCAGTGAGGACAGATGAGAGATTAAGAGCTGTCATTTAAGGAAGTGAGCACCTCCTGCTTCTAGCAGGCAGCAAAAACCAAGAGGAGTACTTTGAAAATCCAGCAAGAAGAAAAACTGGACACTTTCTTGGGAGCTTTCTCTTTTTTTTAGCATCTGTGCTGTTTGCAAAAATGTAGAAATGTGCAAAAACAATTATACAAAAGATTTTTTTTTCCCTCTTAGATGTAAACACATCTCACACCAGAAAAATGACCACCTAGGTTTTCATTTGGTATTGGAATACAGCTCTGGAGAGTTAAATGAAAATAGGCTAATACTCCAGCTTGCCTGGTCTTCCACTAATCCTCTCTCTATCAAATCAGACAACACAAAGTCAGCCCCTGTTTTATTTTAGAAAGCTCTTTAACTCATTAAGTCACACAGGAAGTTTCAAAAAAGAGGTGGAAAGAAAGAATTAGCAAATACTTGACAAATAAGTGACAACTTTTGGACATCTGCAACAGCAAGAAAATCTAGTTATTTCAAATACACATCACATTCAAATTAGGGATGTTAAAAATATATTAAAAGAAATTACATTATAAATACTGTAAGTATTTATATAAGGCAATGGTAGATGTCTGAAATATTTTTATGATGAGTCTCCCTAGAATTTCTGTTATTAATACAATTCCAAAACAAACAAAAAATGCTGACGGATCCAAAGGAACTGTTTATTTAAAAGGAGCAGGTTTAATTCACCCAGGTCACAGCATCCTATAATTCCTGATTAAGCTATTGAAGTATAATCAGTCTTGATGAATATTCATAAAAGAGTACTTACTAAACAGCAACCTACATGGTTCCAAGACCAGAATGCCTTCAGCACAACTGATCCTTTCGTCCTGGAACAAAGCAGGACAGCACAGACCCACTGACCTAAATACTGCTCTGCACACAGATGGCCAGCCTGCTTTCCAAACACTTCCCTTTAAAGGAACAAAATCCAAGGCCTCTTTTACAGGTTTTCCAATTTATCTTCAATATTATTAAACAGCTAGTTTTATCCCTCATACCCAAGCAACAAATTCTGAATATTGCACTTATCTCTTCCACATTTACTGACAACACCCATTTTCGTTATTCTTAACTGAGAAAACAAAAACCAGTGACAGTGACCTATTAAGAACTTCTACAATTATTAGATGATAAATTAAATCCTTAACACTATCCCTGGGACAAACTAAGTATGATGGGTGACTGATCTTGGACAAAAATACAAGGTTATAGAATCTGTACCGATCCCTGACGTGCTCAGCCTGCAGCTTATGTTCTTTATATATATATATATATTCTTAAAAAAACCATGAACCAAACCCAAGCTCCCATCAACAATGCAAAAGAAAACAAATAGAGAAATAAATTTAACACTTCAGAACAACCAAGCACAGTAGAACAGTGATTATGAGGAGTTTAATAGAAGAGAGAAGATCTGTTTAATACCTATCACTCACTGAGCAAGAAGTGGGCAGAAACAGCTCCTAAAGCCAAGGCAGCTTTGAGAAGTCAGGAAGGGTGATGGAAAATAATCTCTGAGGGCTCCATAACAGCCATCATTGTGATACTGGGGGATTCCAGGGTGCTCACTCCCTCCCTGGAGAGTTTCCCAACCTTGTCTAGGCTGTGATGGAAGATTTCTTTCTCTCTCTGGCTACATCACTTTGGGAGAGCAGGACAAAGGAAATACCAGTCTTTGGGTTCACAAAGAGAATGGTCTAGAATGTACACCAACACCCAGGGTGGCCTTCTATGGTTGTAAAAAACTTGGATTTTTACCTGTCATTTGAGCACCTGGCTGAATTTCTTATACTTGCATTTTCTATGAATATTTTCATACCACTGACATCAAAACAAACACCTCTAAACACACATGAAGCAAAATGATATAATTCCCAATTCCATAACACACCTGCTTCATGAAAAATAATATCCAGAAAGACCAATCTTTATTACAAGTGGATGTTTCTATAAAATCAAAATCATTAGTATATTCTAAAACTACTCAAAACAGTTTAATTTAACTAGAGCTGTTTTGTTTTACCATCTAAAGGTTGTTACTTACACTAGTCTGGTTTGCAAGCCAAATAAAATTTCAGCTGAGAAATGACTTTTTTTATTATTGTTCATTCCATTACTAATGCCCTGGAATACTGATAACCAGATTTTAATGGCAAGTGAACAGTTCCTCAAATACCTGTCTATTATAATCTATGTCTGTCTCTCAGCATTAAGCCTATATGCTTATCAATATTAAAAATCAAAAATATTTTTAAAGCATATTATGCACATCAGGACAGATGAAAATAATGAGAATAGTACAGGAACTCCCCCCTGGAATCATTCCCTCTGTGAAAAAGCAAAGACTACCCAAACAGTACAAACACATAAGGAAAAGAGTTCCTTGCTAGTAAGTGTATCAGAAATTAAAAAACTGTTAGTTCAACACTAATTTTAGTGTATTTCATAATTGGGCAAACAAAATATTTAAGGGATGGTTATCAATACGTATTTTTTGTAATAAGAGCATCCCCTATTCTTGTGTTTTCCTACATGGAAAAGAAATAATAATTAGAGTTCCCAAGGGGTTGGCAAAGAAGGAAACAACTGCAAAGGAGCTGCACGAAACTGCTGCCTAGGGGGGAGATAAAAAGACAAAAAAAATCAGCCACATTCCTGTGTCAGCAAAGTTTCTGTGTCAATCCCATGCAATGCACTGAGAAACAAGGCTTGGGAGACTCCACATTTTTCCAATTACTGACAATAATATTTTCTAATCCCATGCCACGCTCTTGAGCAGTTTTCTCTACCAACAGTTTTAAGGTTTTCAATTCCTAAGCAAACACAAGCTTTTAGAAAAGGTTTATGGCCAAACTCCACCAGGCATAAAAAGGGAGACTCATCTGAAGCAATAATGATGTCCATATCTGAAGTAGCCGTTCTGGTCCCTCTTGGAGGGAGGAAGACATTGCTAGGGTGATTCATCTCTCCCCAAATAGATTCCTACATTTGGCTAGATGAAATAAAACAGCTCTAGGGTGATTCATCTCAATCTAAAATAGATTCCTACAGTTGGTTCGATGAGATGCAGCCCCAGAGTGCCTGTCTCTAGTCAGTAATTACACAGGGACCAAAGGAACTCAGACTTGGATGTCTGAAGATAAGTGAGATGAAACCAACCCCAAGTACAGAAATATCCCACAATTCTTAAAACATAACAGCCACAGACAGCACCTGTTTGCCTCCCATGCAACAAGTTCAAGCCCAAGACAGGATTTCCAAATTACTGGCCTAATTATGACTACCTCAAGACCACTTACCCTTAGCAAGGTCAGCTTTTCTGTCTAGGTTTGCAGGACACATATTAGCACTCTGAAAACCAGCATGAAGATACAAGTCATGTAGTATTAATAAATAAATAAATAAATTAANCTACCCAAACAGTACAAACACATAAGGAAAAGAGTTCCTTGCTAGTAAGTGTATCAGAAATTAAAAAACTGTTAGTGCAACACTCATTTTAGTGTATTTCAGAATTGGGCAAACAAAATATTTAAGGGATGGTTATCAATACGTATTTTTTGTAATAAGAGCATCCCCTATTCTTGTGTTTTCCTACATGGAAAAGAAATAATAATTAGAGTTCCCAAGGGGTTGGCAAAGAAGGAAACAACTGCAAAGGAGCTGCACGAAACTGCTGCCTAGGGGGGAGATAAAAAGACAAAAAAAATCAGCCACATTCCTGTGTCAGCAAAGTTTCTGTGTCAATCCCATGCAATGCACTGAGAAACAAGGCTTGGGAGACTCCACATTTTTCCAATTACTGACAATAATATTTTCTAATCCCATGCCACGCTCTTGAGCAGTTTTCTCTACCAACAGTTTTAAGGTTTTCAATTCCTAAGCAAACACAAGCTTTTAGAAAAGGTTTATGGCCAAACTCCACCAGGCATAAAAAGGGAGACTCATCTGAAGCAATAATGATGTCCATATCTGAAGTAGCCGTTCTGGTCCCTCTTGGAGGGAGGAAGACATTGCTAGGGTGATTCATCTCTCCCCAAATAGATTCCTACATTTGGCTAGATGAAATAAAACAGCTCTAGGGTGATTCATCTCAATCTAAAATAGATTCCTACAGTTGGTTCGATGAGATGCAGCCCCAGAGTGCCTGTCTCTAGTCAGTAATTACACAGGGACCAAAGGAACTCAGACTTGGATGTCTGAAGATAAGTGAGATGAAACCAACCCCAAGTACAGAAATATCCCACAATTCTTAAAACATAACAGCCACAGACAGCACCTGTTTGCCTCCCATGCAACAAGTTCAAGCCCAAGACAGGATTTCCAAATTACTGGCCTAATTATGACTACCTCAAGACCACTTACCCTTAGCAAGGTCAGCTTTTCTGTCTAGGTTTGCAGGACACATATTAGCACTCTGAAAACCAGCATGAAGATACAAGTCATGTAGTATTAATAAATAAATAAATAAATTAATAGAGCTGTCAGTCAGCCCTGATTTAGCCAGTTTAAAAAAGAACATCCAAATTCAGCTACCAAGATATTACAGTAAAATGAGCTTGAAATAAAATATCATTCAAGAAGTACATTTATAAAGCTTATGGTGACAATTTCATAGTCTGGGAATAAGTGAGACTTGGAGAAATGTGGCAGCTCTGCAGCTAACTAAATTAATAATGTGTTAACACTGGCACAACCTTTCCAAAAATAAGGAACTTTTAATCCAGCTTCCTTTCAAAGGAAAGGAGAAGAAAGGGGCTGCCTTGAATTCAGATTTCCAAGACCAGGGATACTACAGACTACTAAAATGTGTATTTTCCAAAGGTATGTACCTGGCATGCACAAAACTCTTCATAGGAACCTGAGCTTTGCCAAACTTAAAGAACTCCAAATTCTGGTAGAAGCGAGTGTGAAGTGGCACCTGAGGGTTGTGCAGCCCAGCCAGAGCAGTTCCTTTTAGATTGTAAAGTTCTGCCACAATCAGCATGGTTTTTCGAGGTTTTTTGGCGTTTTTTTGGTGTGGGTTTTTTTGTTGTTGTTATTGTTGGTTTTTTTGGGCTTTTTTGGGTGTGGGTTTTTTTTGTTTTTGTTTTTGTTTTTTGTTTGTTTGTTAAGCTGTGAAATGGAGCAGCTCTGCGGGGAGGAAAGGCTGAGGGAATTGGGATTGTTCAGCCTGGAGAAGAGAAGGCTTTGGGGTGACCTCATTGTGGCCTTGCAGTGCCCGAAGGGAGCCCACAGGAAAGATGGAGAGAGACTCTTGACAAGGGCCTGGAGGGACAGGACAAGGGGGAATGGCTCCACACTGACAGAGGCAAATAACTCCACGCCATGTAAATTGTTTTATTTTACTATGAAGTTACTTTTCTAAAATTTTAGTTTATTTTAATGAATTCTTGCTGCAGATATTCATTAGAAAGTATGAAAATGACAGACACAGCCTGCACTATACAGTAGTGCATGAGAAACAAAGTTACAGGTGCTGTGATATCAGTTTAAGGTCCTGCACATCTGAACACCTATAAAACAAAGAACCGTATTTTCTACAAATAGCTGAGAGTTGTACTAAATATTTCTTTGAATTCATTTATTTTAGACCTTTAAAATAGGTCATGAAAAGCATCTTCAGACTGCTTACAGCAAGTCTGGCATCAAGATCATTGCCTACAGTACTTCTTATTGAAAGCTGGGACAACAGTCTTTGGAATGAAATTCTGAAAATCGCAGAAATGCATGGACTGAAGCAGCATCCCCAAATTTTATATTATTCCTTCCCCAAATTTTATAAGCATGTGTAATGCAGGAGCAAGATACAGAGAATTCAGTAATGAAACCATCTTATGAACAATACTATCCAGAGAATAAACTCTTCTATGTTAAGAACACTGGATTTGGTTTTAATCTCACAAAATGAAAAAAGGAAAAATTAAAACACACTGAATTACAGACATTTAAATCAAATAACATAGGCAACTGATTATTCTCTGCTTCTATTTTTACTTGTTTTCACCACCTGGAAGAGAAGCAGTCAAGAATCACAACTTGCCACTTAAATGACACATTTGCTAAACAGATTTCAAACACGAACTATTTGGCCAAAGCTATTAGTGTATTAAAAAGCAAAATAAGGTAGGAACCAGCTAATGAAAAGATCCTCCCCAAGGCCTGGAAAGGGCACTCTGCTCTCCCAGGCACTTTCATGTTCTCACCAGGTAGAAAGTACTGATAGGAATCGGGAGTCTCATATATCATCGTTCATTTCTGGAAAAAAAAACCCCAAACAAACAAAAAACAAACCACAAATCCTCTCCGATTATATACTCCTAGAGGAATGGTGGATAGTTGGTTTTTTGTAAGTTTTGGAATCATATGATTGCAAAATGCTGAGTCCTATCAAGTCAGCTGCAGAACTTCCATGGTTTTAGCTGGCCCTGCAGTCCAAACAGGGAATTTTCAAAAGTTCACCATGATTCACTTCCAAAATCACCTACCAAATTAATTCTTCTTACAATGAATTTGATTCTTGGATCAAAACCATCCAGTTTAGAGTTTGTTTTTCATAATGTGCAAATGTACCAACAATAAGATGTACACTCAACTAAAAAACAAAACCAACCTAAAAACTACCAGGCAGGTAACTTTAGTGTGGCCCTATCCCACAAACAAATTAAGATCCCTTTGTCTTAAAAACAAAGAAACCCAAAACTTGTTTCTTTAAAATCCACTAAAAGAACAAGTATAAACATAGGCAGCAGAAGAAAGCAGGGATGGGGGTTCATCTCACAATAAAACATGAAAGCCTGTGGTTCACTGATTTCCCAAATCTACTTGTAAATGGAAATGCCTGTGTATTTGGAGGTTTCTTCATTTTGATAAATCTTAAGTTTTAAGCACAGTTTAGCAGACTGCAAAAACGCTACAAAAAAACCCCACCAGCAACACTTCGTTTGCAAACACTACCTTATTTGCCACAAAATTTTACAACAGTACTTAAACAATCAAGCAGCACAGACAGAAACATGCCGAGGATTTGAGACAACCAGGATCCCCACACACATTAATACACACATAACCCAAGAGGCATTTAGAAAACAACTATTAGACCTAGAAGAATTGGTGCTACCTACACAGAACTGCAGTGATGGCTCAGAAGGGACTGGACCATTTCTGTTTCCCCACACCCCGTGCAAAACACTCCCTGCTCCTCGGAGAGGGGAAGCGCCCTACTCGTTTCCAAGCAGGAACACGAGCAGCAGCTGGTGGTTTACAACCAGCCTTGATTTAGTCCCAGAAACTTATGATTAAAACCACGGAAAGATCAAACCTTGATCGCCATACAAGCGTGGGCACGCACACACACACACAGAGAAAAGCCAGATTCACTATACCTAAAATACTAAATTATGTTTACCTACCAAAATCAAATCATACTAGAGTTTTAGGAAGGCAAGGCTACGTGTGTACCAGAAACAGTGAACGACAAACTAAGTTAAAAAAATCAAAACCCAACAGATTTTTAGTACACATCGCATCAGCATGGTGACACATCTGTCACAGCAATACAGCACACAGTGACCATTACACAGGCGGATGCCAAGAGGACGGTGCCAGGCTCTTTTCACTGCTGCCCAGTGACAGGATAAGGAGCAATGGACAAACTAAACACAAGAAGTTCCACCTCAGTGTGAAGAAGAATTTCTGTACACTGAGGGTGGCAGAGCCCTGGAGCAGCTGCCCAGGGAGGGCCTGGAGTCTCCCTCTCCGGGGACATTCCAAACCCACCTGGACACGCTCCTGTGTCACCTGCTCCAGGTGACCCTGCCTGGGCAGGGGTGTGGACTGGACCCTCTCCAGAGGTCTCTTCCAACCCCATGCCGTGGTTCTGCGTTTCCGTGTGAGCGCTCCAGGTACCTGCACTGAACTCCACNCCCCCCCCCCCCCCCGCCGCTCCTCCTCGGCGCCCTCGGCGCTTCCCGCTCCTGCTTCGGCCATGGCGGGCGGCCCCGTGCCCCGCTCCACAGCGCCCCCGGCACCGCCGGCATGCAGGGGGTGAGCTGAGGTGAGCCGAGGAGGAGCCGCCGGCGACGGGGAGGGACCGCGGGCTGCCCCGCCAGTCCCCCTCAGCGCCCCCGCCCCTCCATGTTCCCGCCCCGGCCGCGCGCCGCCTCTCGCGAGATGTGCGGGGAGCCGGTGCCGCCCCGCGCCCCTCACGCTGCCCCTGCAGGGCGGGCTGGGGCCCCGGCGAGCAGCGGCCCCATGG
>VXBB01003582.1:607101-660810 GCA_013399915.1 Illadopsis cleaveri | reverse complement strand
TGACCCTGCCTGGGCAGGGGTGTGGACTGGACCCTCTCCAGAGGTCTCTTCCAACCCCATGCCGTGGTTCTGCGTTTCCGTGTGAGCGCTCCAGGTACCTGCACTGAACTCCACTGAGCGGGAGCAGCGAGCGAGGAGCGCCCAGCGGGAATTAGACATAAACCCGAGCGGCCCCGCAGCGGCACCGGGCACAGGACCAGCCCCGAGCGCCCTCACGGAAGGACGGCAGTGCCCCACGGGCACCAGCCCCACAACAACACCCGCCCGTGCCACATCACCGAGGCGGACAGGCGGACAGACAGACACAAACAGACAGGCAGACACACCCCACACACGGCACCCGCCATCGCCCCCCACGCACGGAGCAACGCGCGNCGTCTCTCGCGAGATGTGCGGGGAGCCGGTGCCGCCCCGCGCCCCTCACGCTGCCCCTGCCGGTCGGGTTCGGCTCCCGGCGAGCAGCGGCCCCATGGCTGCAATGGCAGGGGCAGTGAGAGCCGAGAGACACACCGATGGCTCATTCCAGAGCTGCCCAAGCCTGGCTGCTCTGTTGTAATACCGCAAATCAAGCATTAGCACCAGACTTCTCATGCCATTTTTTATACACGGAAATTCAGAGTAAGTTTTTAAGCACAGCACGTCTTTTAGGATTGTTTAGGGTTTGCCGTGTAAGTTTCCCATGCAGCTGACTTCTATGCTTGTCTTCACCTGGGCAGGGCCTTTTTGACATACAGGCATGATTTTTTTTGTGTGTTATGATGAATGTAATTCAGCTGTAGAACACATTGACCTGGAGTATTTTGCCAAGTTAGCAATGTATATACAGACATTCATCAGCACTGATTTACTACATCCTTGAAACATGTTAGTACCAGGATGTCCTTGAATAAGGGATGCTGGCAGCTGCCTCTTCCAATGGTTAGATCTCCATTCTTGCTGGTTAGGCTTGGAAATATAGAAAGATTTTACATGAAAGAATAGTCTTAAAATTATTCTGATTTAAGATAATCTTGACATATTCCCCATTTTGCAGCACTTGGGCTGGTGCCCTGCCCATGTCCCCAGGCTGGGCAGGGCTGGTGTTCCTTTCTCTGGGTGCTGTATAGAGGATGCTTCATCTGAGGAATCATTGAGATCTTGGAATAGATTTGGTTGTCAGAGGCCTCTATGGTCAGAGAGCAGTCACATCTATCACTGAAGCGTAGCATAAAATAGGGATAACTTTCATGAGTGTATTGAATTGTGTTAGCAGACCTGTACCTGGTTATTGGCAATAGCAGAAGCGCACTTCTGAAGTGAATCAGCCCATCACAGTGTTCTGCTGGAGTGCTGGTGTGAGTGAGGTGTGTTCCTTTTGCACAAAGACCTCAAGGTACACCTGTAAATGATTAGTGTGTTCCAGCTATTCCCAGGCATTCCTTTCCTCCAGCAGATCCCACTAGAACCAGCACGAAGTGAAACCTCTGCAAACACATATGGATCTCAGCAGTGCCTCTTCCACATGACAGAGCCTCTCTCACTGTCCTGCCCCATGTTGGTGCAGCCTATGCTCAGTTCCACTTGCAACTGTGACAAAAGAGGCTTTTGCTCAAGCACACAAATCCTGACCTGTGCCACCTCCATGGGCTGCACAGGTGCTGCTTCTCTCTGTTGGGGTACCATAATATAAGAAAAATCTAAAGCTCTCGGAGAGTGTCCATCCAGAGATGATGGTGAAGGTCCTGAAGGGGAAGCCACACAAGGAGTAGCTGAGGGCACTTGGTCTGTTCAGCTGGAGAAGAGGAAACTGAGGTCAGAGCTCATAGCAGCTCTGCAGCTTCCTCATGAGGGGAACAGGAGGGGCAGGCCCTGAGCTCTGCTCTGCGTGACCAGGGACAGGACCCAGGGAACGGCTGGAGCTGTGTCAGGGGAGAGTCAGGGTGCATATCAGGAAAAGGTTCTTCCCCCAGAGGGTGCTGGGGCACTAAACAGGCTCCACAAGGAAAGGTCACAGCCCCAAGCCTGCCAGAGCTCCAGGAGTGTTTGGACAATACTCCTAGGCACAGGATGGGATTGTTGGGGTGTCTGTACAGGGCCAAGAGTTGGACTTCAGTGATCCTTCCAACTCAGGATACCCCACAATTCTACAAACTCAGGCACAAGGGAACTTAAAGTGCAGCTGGTGTTGCTCAGTAGTGAGGCAAGAACTACAGAGATGGTGACATGTGGAGGAAGCTACTTCTGCAAGGGTTCTTCTCCCACTTTTCTGGAGGCTTTCCCCTCTCTGTTGTTAGTAATGGGGATTCTGTGGAGCTGGCAAGAGTAGGTGTAATATTTTGCAAAGGATATTATGCTCTTTCATCATCAGTTCTGGTGGTCAGTATCTAAGTTGTTAAAATTTGTTTCTTTAGAGCTGCAGACAAGGAATCAGTTTTTTCAGATCTGGGGGCGGACTCTTAAGATAAAAACATCCTTTGCTAAAAGTGAAGAAGAAAATGTGGCTAAGTACACACGACAAGGTGGTTGGGATCGGTCTCTTCTCCTGAGTAAAAAGCAATAGGATGAGAGGGAACATCCTCAAGATGTGCAAGGGAAGGTTTAGATTAAATATTAGGAAAAAAATTCTTCATTGAAGGGTTGTCAAGCACTGGAAAAGTCTGTCAGGAAAGTGGTGGAGTCACCAACCCCAGAGATATTTAAAACGTGTGGATGTGGCACTTGGGGATGTGGTTTAGTGGTGCATTTGGCAGTGCTGAGGTAACACTTAGACTCGATGATCTCCAGGGTCTTCTCCAAGTGAAATGATTCTGTGATTCTGAGGGCTTGAGAAAGTAAATCCTCACAAAACACTGCGAGCCAAATGCCTTTGAACACCTATGAATTTTATGTAATGTGGTGGAAAATCAGCAACTCACCTAGTTAGGTAGAGTTGGGGGAAAAAAAACAACAACCAGAAAACAAGGTTGTTTCCTTCATGACTTTCAGAGATGTAGGCAGAATTCACTTGTCTAAACTCCACACTATAATCCTGAGGATGGTTCCTCAGACGTAATCCTGAACTCCATTCGTGACATCATTTGTAATTGGAAGCTCCCAACACATTTCCCATCTGATGTGGAAGCTCCTTGTCTGTGTGGGAGTGGGCAGCTTGGCACCTTGCCCATGGCAGAGCCCAAGGGTTAGAGCATGTGGAAGGACTGGGTGCATGGCTCTGACAGAATATTCCAGGGAACAGGCCAGGGCATCGTGGCTCCCAGCTGGGGATGCTGCTGAAGAAATCCTGTGGTGCTTCTGTGACAGTCTCAATGCACACTTACTCTTAAGGTACATTTTTCCCTTGGAAATCTGAGTTTTCATTTTAGAGTTTTATGTTCTATGTAATCTCACTGCTAGTACTGCAATTATATCTATATATATCTATATCTATATATATGTATGTATATCTCCATCATGCTGAGTTCAGTTGGTCTTGCAGAGTTTGCATTGAACAGAAGGAATTGCAAACCCTTTCTGCCCTAAATGAAACAGAAAACAGAAGGGAGAGCTAAAAATCAGAAGTTAAGATGCTGTTGCTGTCTTTGAGAAAATCACTAGCATTAATGCACACTTATTTTATTCATATACCACAACTGATACTGAGAGAATTTTCTATGGATTTGTTCCCAGGAAGCTTAAATGTCATCTTTTGTCCTGCTAAAATACTGTCTTGCCCCAGTTTTGAAGCTGGGAGCTCCCTCCTCCAGGTTTGCATCATCAGTGGACACCCAAATGTTAAGGGGATTTCAGAACTGAGTCAGCCACACTGACTGAAAATGTTTCAGCGACTCTGGAACCACAGAAAGCTGAAGATGGCTGTTGTTATAAAGCTCGATGAGTTAAACATTTGAATAGTTCCCCAAAACTGTTTTAACAAGCTTAATAGCTAAACAGCTATTAAATACAAACTCTCTGCACATGGGAACATTAATGAGGACATTTAATTTTTTTTTTTAACTGACTCATTAGAAACAGAACTCCTGCACCTGATTTGCATTTTATTTCATATTTTTTAGTGCAGTTGCAATTCACTGCAGAAGTTTTTGGCACCAGGTCAGAAAATCAGATCAGTCTCTTGGCAGTATTTCTGTCTGTCGTGTTCCTCATCCATGGTCGGTGTCATGTCACCTGGCACTTGGATAATTCCTACAAACAGAAAGCACTGCCAGGGCATTAACATACATTTGAGACATAATTTCTTATATTCATTTCTTATTCAAATGTGATGATTTGGCTCTTTGCTGAAACTTTAATATATGACAGTAACTGGTGTTTATAGCACAGTTTGCCTCCAGTCTTGGCAGAGCAGGATCCCAGTTTATGTAAGGCACTGATTTTGAGTAGGCCACACTTGATATTTTTGCACCATTTTAAAGGTGAGCACTTTCTCTTGAGTAGCTTTCAGCAATAAAATAGGGAGCAGAACGCTTTATGTAAGCCACAGATAGCCTCTTTTCTCCAAACAACTTATACAACAACGTGCAAAAGGGGTAAAAACAACAATCAAACCTCGGGGCAGTTAAATAATAGCCTGAGACTGAGCAGTTAAGGTGTCTGTATTACTCCTCCTTTTTTTCTCTTCTGTCACATCCAAGGCATAGCATGTCTTAGCTGTTTCCCAGGACATGGGAGATGCTGTCCTGAAGATGTGGATTTCTTTGTGTATTTGCTGGGGCCAAGCTGGCCCTACACAAACCTCACTGATGAGACCTGGGAGAGGGAACACTGGGAGTCACTCTCCATTATTAGGGTGACTTGTGTTACTTCTCACAAAAACACCCCTAGGTGACTGCTCAGGGCGAGCCAGAGAACTTTATTCTGCTGAAACTTAATAGCAGGAAACTGAAGTGACTCAGCCTTGTAAGTACAAACAGAGATTTTTCATAACCTTCTCTCCCAGAACACAAATGTTTATGGTTTCCCCTCAGACTGTGGTCTTAGATGGCTGAAAGTACAGAATCAAGTGTGGTTTTGTACAGGACATGTGAACAAGTTAGCAAGTTATAAGAATTTTTTTTTTTTAATCTATTTCAGTCTGTTATTTGTTTTATTCTGCTTGAAGGTCACTGGATTACTTTTAAGGGCACCACAAACAATTTACTGACTTTGCTACAAATTCTGTGTCTATGTATTGGTAAAATCTGCTGTCACTTTAAAGCAAAAGTTCTCCCCCAAATCAGAGAGTCTTTTGCTTCAAAAATTATATAAATAGCATAATCATACTGTCCTTGGCCAATAGTAAAAATAAGCTCTTTATTTGTGGTCAAGAATTACTGTGGAAGCCCCTCAAAGCAGCAAANAAATAATTCAGGCTTCACTAGCAACAAACTGTGCTGTACTGGCACAATACCAGGAGCATGGATTATGTTCTGCAATATCCAGCTGGATTGTGACAGGGATATACTCCGGCCTTGGACATCTGGGAATCACAGACAAATTCCTTGCATGATGAAACAAGTTTAAGTTGAGAAGACCATCTGAATCCTACTTGCTTGTCCTGTCTAATCTCAATATTGGAGCCAGCAGGATGATAATTTAGTGTGATTTTCTAACAAAATAAAGGCAGTCAAAAGTATTAACTTTTTCCAAAGTGCCTGCTTCATTTTGGAGCCCAGGCTGATGAAAATAGTTTACACAGATTCACACAAAATAATTCACTTGCTTGTAAATCTCTTACCCAAAGTCTCTCAATTTGATGGTGCCACTTCTGATTTAAAACAAATTAATCTTCAGTTTTGAAATAGCCTTTTTGTTCCTGGCAGAAACTGGTAGTTTCTGAATGCCTAATGAGAGCCTGAAAGTGGCATTTAAATAAATTGTACATTTTGCAAAGTTTCCTCGAGGCATTAGTTTGATTTTGGTTATTAAAAACCAGCTAATATTGTCCTGTTTAACGGCAGAAGTGCCATGTGAGTTCCTCACCGTGTTTGAAGCCAAAAGGCCTCCTCTCCACACAGTGCTTTTCAACCAGCTGAGTTGTACAAATAGTGAAGTCTTTTTGTCTCATTTGTAAGGAACACCAAAGCATGGCATCAGCAACCAGTTTGCTTTGAAGGCCATCCTTGTTCCTGGTTTCTTTGGGCTTTAGATAGGGATCTTTTGCTGACGTCAATGGGAGCTGGATGAGAAAGCCTGCTGGACTGAAGATCTTGACGTGGGTGTCTAGATTGCCAGTGATTTCACCCTGTCCTGACCAAAAACGTCACTGAAGTTCTTATCTGATCATTCACTAGTATTAAACAGACATAGTGAAGTCAGAAGTAGAATTGGGGAAATGAAGTGTCCACAACTGTTGCAGTTTAGCACTCCCAGTGAATCACTGCTCCCATTTCCAGTTGTTTTTGTGCATGGCCAGACGTACCCAGACGAGGTGGGGGAAATACTTTGGCATCCTGTTGGAGCTCCATCACCTCCATCTCCTGGCCATTATAGCCCCGCTGGGGGCAGATCCTGCACACAGCTCTGGAAGGAAGGTGTTACCTCCACATGTCTGTAACACTTTCTGTAGCTGCAGTTTCTCTTGCAGGATGTGGAGCAGGGGCTGTGGTTACACTTTTACACAACAGCTCCAAGGGCTCAGCGCTCTGCTGACGAGCTGCCCTCTCATCATTCAATTCCAAGGGCAGGGAATGTAGAGGCAAGGGCAAAGATTTTGTCTTCGGAGCAGGGAGGATGGGCAGAGGCACCTGGAGGGCAAGGAGCTGCTGCCAGTGGAAGTGAACTGCCTGTGGACAGCATGAAGAGCCAGCACATATTCCTGGAGGAGGGAGAAGCCACAGCAGATGGTGGCTCACTAGAAACAGATTAAAGCAGCTGGTACAGAACCAAGACGTGGCACCGAGGGTCGGTTCAGATCTGAAACAAACTGTTCCTAGCAGAGCTCGGGTTTGGTTGGGAAACAAGAAACCACTGCTCATTCCCTCCTCAAAACAAGGAGATTGAAGTCCGTGTGCCCCATCTCCCCTGGGAACGGGAACCACCAAGGGCTCAGATGACCTGAGGAGTGGTGCTGGGAGGAGCAGGAGACGGAGGGATGAGCTCCCTCCGCGTTGCAGAGATTCATTTCCTCTCACACCCACTGCAGCAGTGTTCCTGAGTGATGAAGTGTCCAAACCCTGGGGCCAGTTCAGTGTGTGACAAACACACCAATCTGCCCTTCAGCTGTCCCACTATTAATACACCTGGGACCTGGTGGATTTCAGGAGCAGGCATTCCATGCTGCAGAGCCTGGCATGGCTGAACCCAGCGTGGCTCACAAGGAACAGGGCCTGTACCCGCCTTTAGAACCTGCTTTCACCTGGGAAATTCAGCTGTGGGACAGGCATTTTAGTACCTCTCCAATATTTAAAAGTTGCATGTGTGATGAATCACATTACCTTAGAGAAATGGAATCACAGAACCATGAAGGTTGGAAAAGACCTCCAAGACTGTTGGGTCCAACTTGTGACCGATCCCCACCTTGTCACCCAGCCCAGAGTACTGAGTGCCACATCCAGTCCTTCCTTAAAAGCCTCCAGGGATGGGGACTCCAAACCTCCCTGGGCAGCCCCTTCCAATGCCTGACAGGCTTCAACATTTCCAAATACATTAAGCACTTCCTGAACTGCAAATATGTCCTTGCCTAGTCCAGAGCTGGGAGCCACTATTGTCCTCACTCCCGAGACAGACAGACTGTTTAGGATACTCCTCCCTTCTCCTTCCTAAGGAAGATTGTCAGAAAAGGCCTTTTATTGCCCAAAGCATTATTGTTTTGCTTAGGTACCAAACTTCGTACAAGAACAAAGAAAGGAAAAATGGAGATATTTGCAGTATGTCTTATAAACCCTAAACTAGGATAAGATTTAAAAAGAGATTTACTCATGCTGAAGGCATAGCCTTCATATTTGCCATTCAAGTGCTTTTTCTGAGGAATACCTGATTTGGTAATGCAAAGAGGTAAAAAACTAAACCTGTATTTCCTTGTGATGTGTAGCTCTGTCATACAATCATGTACAGTCAAGGGAAGAAAAGGGTGATCCCATTAAACAGAATTTGCAAAATTCTGTTGTATTTTTATCTTTACTGAGAGCAGCAATTCTGGAGTGGAGGGAGGGAGGCCTCCTGTTTTTCTCAGGAGGGCTTCAGACAAGGCCAGGCAGTGCCTGCTTGCTTCTCCTGGCTTTCAGCTGCTCCACTCTGATAATTTTTTTTACACAACTTTCACTGCTTCTGCTGCTGCTGCTCTGAACTTGGCAGGGAAAGTGGAACGGGAGGACAGAAAGGATTCTACAGTGGATCAAAGGACACAGCTGCCCCTGGAAGCCTTTCCTGGATAAATTACAGCCTATGGGGAAGGTAAGACTCTGGAGAAGATCAGTAACCATTTGAGAAGCAGCTTCCTCACGTGACTGCAGGTGGGACAAGTCAAACAATATTTGCTTTCTCTACTTTTTGATTGAGTGTAACAACACTGGGGTGTTTCATTGTCTGTGGAATTCAAGATGAGAATCCACAAAAGAGGATCTCAATTCCTTAGATGTCTCCCATTCTGGAAGAGAAATCCAGCACACCGGGGTAAAAGAAATGAAAACTGCAACTTTACAAAAAGAATGCTACTTTTATTTTCAAATGCTGTAAAAAGCCTCATATAAATTTTATAATGCTTCTATGTAACTTTCCCAACCACAACTAATGAAACAGTCTAGGAAAAATATAGCAGTTGCCATTTTGACTCCAAGAACGAGCTGCTGTGAGATCCCAACAGTAAAAGGACAAGGTACAGTGTGTTACAACACCTGTATTTGCTCGTGTTACTGAGAAAGTGAGGGCACTTCCTAAGCATTACCTGGGCTAGACTGCAGCATTCCCTGCTTGCTGGGCACAGGAAGAATGTCACCCCTGGGGAAGGAGCTGACAGCAGAGCTGTGTGCTGTTCCTGATGCCCATTCCTGGTGCCCCCTGGCTGAACTCCCCCCGGCAGGTGCCCTTATCCCAGACTGTCTCCAACGGCTCAGGTGGGGAACAATTGACCTATAAAAATAACACTTCTATAACTCTCCAGCAAGGCAAATTGAACAGTGCAAATGCAGTATCAACAAGATTTGATTTCTGAATGCTGGCAATTTTTTTTTAACTCCTTTTGCACATGAGACAACCTCTGCTGATGTCCTGTACCTAAGGCCACTCACTCATGCTGATTGGAGATGGAACGAAGTGCAAAAGCTCAGCTGCAGTTCCCAATCCAAGCTTCCTCCCCACTTTCAGGGAATTCCAATCCAGAATTTGGATTCAGGCTCTCCACTTCCGTCGACGCACTCAAGTTTTCCCTGCTGGAATAGGCAAACGTCCCAGCAAACCTCTGGTAACAATTTCCATACACAATTTCACGTTTTAACAAAAGTTTAACAAAACATACTTCCAGAAAATAAATTTTCACATGGTTGCAATCATCAAGCCATTTCAGGATCTTTGGTACTCCAAGAATAAGAAAAATAAATGGCACAGTGACTAACATTGCCAAAGGAAAACACACAACCATCCAAAGGAATCAGACAGAAATAACAAAATTAAAGATATGTTGCACTTCCTTTTTTTTTTGAAAGCCAGTGTAGATTAACCTGCTGTTCTCTTTAATCCATTACAGTGTCACAGTTTCACCTTTAAAAAAAAACCAAAAACCCTATCATCCTAAAAGCAGTAGTTAATATTGTTTAACTTGACTTACTGATTAAAATAATGCTATGTTTACAAAAAAATTTTAAAAAGTCAACTACCACAATACAGGAGTTTATGCTAGATAGGCTGCAGGCTGTTTCCTTATGGATATAACTCCTATGTGAGCACTGATATGATTAATCATCTGCAGTTTTAAATTAGTATTATCTTTAGTGTTGCAAATAGAAGGGTTGAGCTTTTTTCTCGAGTTTGTAAACCAGTGAGTATGTACAGACATAGTTGTTTAATAGATAGCTTTAAATTAAGTGTGTATTTGTCTGCCCTCCCCTAAGCCCCACAGGAAAAAAAAAATCACCAGTATCACTGAGCATTTGCAGTTTCCATGAAACTGAGCTTGTCTCAACAAGTTTGAGCAAAGACTTTTTTGTAGGTCACGTTAATGGGGTTACTGTGCTCTTCTGAAAAGTGGTGTTTGCAGGAATTCCAATTCCAGTGCACACAGTGCCCCGTGGATGAGACTGGAAATGAAAACCAATGAAAATTGTTTTGAATAGCAGTGTCCTTTGAGGCCAAGTTTGCATCTCAGGATTTTTTTTTCCTGCCCGAGCTTCCCTGTTTTGGAGCCAAGGCCTTAAGAAAGGCATTTCCTTTCCTGAGAAGCCTCAGGAGCTGTTGGGGCACTGGGAGAATGATGCCTGAAAGGTGGATTTAAATGAGTTATTGTTTTTGTACAGCCTTTGGATGGCCACAGGTCGAGCCTCAGCACACTGACAAGGCTAAGAACAACACTGGAGAATTTTTAAGGACCTTGCCCCAACAGCAGTACAGGGATGTTAATTAGTGTAAGGTCTGGGATGCAAATCTGGGAGATTAAGGAGCTGTTCCCACCTCAGTCTAGCATTCAGGCAGAAGCTCAGCTTAGCTTTGCTCTGATAGAACACTGGATGGGCCTCAGGCAGTGCCTACTCCTCTTTGAGGAGCTGAAGGCTAAAACTGTTTGGTATAAATAACAGATACTAGATGCTTCAAGGGAGACAAAAGCATGGAGGAAAGGCTGGATCAGGGATCCTGGCTGGATCAGGGAAGACCACTTGCCTATCACAGGCACTGATGCACTGAAATCTTGCTGGCAAATGGGCTCTTATGCAACAGATGAACATCCCAGTGTGTTTTTCAGAGCATACAAATAATTCAGAACAGCTGATACCACAGTGCCTAACAGCAATAAATATTTCTCTAATGGCTTTATAACAGCAAGTTTCCATATTGCTACAAAAGTCTGTCCAGTGCAATCTTTCCTTCTGTATGCCAAAACATCCCGTGCTCCACTCAGAGGAGGCTGCAGAGGCTTTAGGGTGCCTTTCACTGGTGTGCAGAGGAGGGAGACAGCAACAGTAACTCTGCTGGGGCAGCCACCGGGGAATTGGTCATTGCTGTACCTCTCTTTTGACCAGAAAATGACAGCAGAGATTTCTGCTGTACTGTGACAGATTCAAAGCCCTGCAGATAAGCTGTGAGTACAGGCAGAGAAAGTCACCAATGACCAGATAATTGCAAACTACTCAGGGAGTGCAACTCAGTCCTGAACTGCTGCTGAGCTGATGTACAAAACCAGAGCCTGCACATGGAGGTATTTCTGCTTCTGCTTCCTCTGCCTGGGGGAAGGAGACCTGGCTCACCTGTCAGGCTGTCACCATCCTGCAGAGACTGGCCACAAGAACATTTAGGTGGTCCCTGGAAATTGGGCTGCAGGCTCAGCTGATCCCTTCTAATCCCATGGCCAAGCCAGGTGGAGATCCTGGAAGAAAAGCAGCCCACTGGAGAGTCTGAGTGTAGTGGGACACTCCATTTCCTCTACGTGAGCAGAGGCTGTGATTCTGGAGAGGTTAGAGCAGGATCCCTTCTGCCTGCAGCTGCTCAAGGAGGAAAAAAAAAAAGAAAAAGCACCATCTGGATCACTCCTCTAGAACACATTTTGCACAGAGAGAAGAGAATGTTTGAATTATGAGCAGCTCAAAAATGATCTGCTTTAGAACTGAGACAGGAATGCAGTCTGGGAAACTCCGCCATCTCCTCAAAACTTCATATCAGAACATTTCCCTTCTACTAAAAATATTGATCCTTTTTATTCAGATTCCTTTTTTCTTCTGAAATTGCCAGGAGGCATCATCACCTCTAATAGCAATACTGCCAACCATCCTTTAAAGCAGAAATATCACTAAACAGATCACAGGGACTGCCTCACTGCCACAACACTGTGGGAAAAGGGACAAAAGGGATAATGATAAAGGGCTGATAAAGTCCTGCATGGGGGCAAGAGAGGGCACACAGGACATAAGGAGGCCCAGAGGACACTGCTATTTAAAATAATTCCATGTGCTACACTCATGGGGGATATGCAGACCACAAACGGAACACCCTTGAGCAACTGCTCAGAGAGGTTTGCAAATGTGGACAGTTTTCTTTATACTGCATATCTAAACCTCACCAGGTGAGCAGTACAACAAGAATGCTGCATCAAATGATATGTTTCCCTCCTGGGTGGATTAGATGGTTTACAGTACAAACAAAGCCACAGTACAGAGAGGCATAATTAACCGTTATCCACACGTAGGCAGTGCAGGAAAAGGGATGCACGTTCCTTTTATTCCAGTACCTTTGTATAATAAAGTTAAAAAAATATTCAAATTAAAAAAAAAAAGAAAGGAAAAAAAAAAAGAAAAAAAAAAAAAGAGAAAAAAAAAAAGCCAGCTGGCACTGCCAACTAATTCCTGTAGTAGTCTTAGAAATCCTAATCCTGTAGAATTTCCGTGTGAAATCGATGCGCACCAGAGTCGATGTGTTGATAACTAACGCCAAGCGGGCCTGGTGATGCAGCTACCTGAGGTTTGTGTTTGCAATCTCCTTTGGGGGGGTTGTGTTCTGTTTCACAACTTCCCAGCTTTCATGTAGGAAGGGATGGAGCCACGCTGGGTGAGCCCCTCAAACCTCTTGTAGGTGTAATTGAGGAAAACCCAGTCTTTGGATTTGTAGTCAGGTTCCGTTGTGTTTGGCACTAGAATTCAGAAACAAAAGCAAAGACACATTAAAACAGTTAAACCCAGGCTGCTTCTGAGAGGACTTTTCACAGAGCTAAACAGCTCTGAACACTTATTTCCTTAGTCAGCAGAAAGTCCTGGAAGAAATCCTGTTTCTAATCAGGTCAGTTGCCTTTTGTCAATGGTCTGAGTTGTAATTTCAGGATAGAACTCTGAAGCAGAAAAAGGGTTTTTGTTTTGCCTTTTTAAAAATTATGTCTACACACTTTACCAGGTTTCCACACCTTGACAGAAGCCTCTAACACACCCACAGGATACACAATTACAAACTCTGTGACATTTCTGATGTTCTGATATTTAGGTATCTACATGTACAGTACCATTTTCAGTGGCTCTGAAATGCCAAAATAATAAAAATGTTCTTTGCATTACCCAAATATGGACTTAACCAGCTTAGGCACTGGAGATGGGCTGCTTTGCATCAAAAGGACAAACTTCCTCACCATTAAATAAAAGCCGTTTCAGAAAAAAAAATAACCATCAGCTTTTGGGTTATTTTTATGGCTGTTAGCACTTAGCTACACTTAGCAGACAGCAGTTGATCACTGTTAAACATCTGCCAATCTTCAAGTAACTGAGAACAGTGGGACCTGGGACAATTTGTATGTTATAGAACCAAGCCTTTTACATATGAAAATTTCCTGTACCTTGCTAAGAGAAATCAACAACTAAAAAAACCCCCGAAATGATTTATAGAGCCACTCAGATTCATTAATTACTGTGTTAAGTAATCAACTGTCTGACAATTCTTACCCACAAATATCTCAACAATTATGTTTGGCACAAACCTCAAAAGTCACTGAAGATGAAAAGCAAATCAGTGCATCATGTATTACCAGAATCTGGTTAGACAATTTTCTGCCTGGCAGAAAACTCCACTGCTTTCTGTCCATACTACCTGTGCAAACCATTTTTACTAACGGCTTTGACTCTTAAAATCTCTGGGCTTTGCAGCTATGAGAGATCACAGGTTTACACTCATACTTCAAAAAAATATAGAGACTTGATCTAGAGACTAACTTGATTGAAGCATCAGAAAAATTAATATAAACTACAACAAAGGCATCTGTGCAGTATTCTGGCATGTCACAGATGGAGATTTAGACTTCCCAATGGCAGTCTCACCTGGCTGTAAAATGTCCGATTCAGGAAATTCATCAAAGTTGGAAGTATCATCAATACTTTTGATTTCTATAGGGATTGCAGCTGGTCTTTCCCTGCAAATAAAGATAAATGCCAGCAGAGTGAATACTGGGAAATGAGACATTAAGCTCCAGTTTTAACTTAGCTTTTTACACTTACAACTTCCCTTAATGCAGAGCGCAAGGGTTCCACTGAGTGCATCACAGATAAATCTGACTCTTGTTTGCTGACACCATGGGGAGATTGTTTGGTTCCCTGTCCTGGCAGGCTTGGGGCAAACATCATTTTCCCATTAAATGAGAGAGCATCCCACACTTATCTGCCACACAGCTGTCACTGTGATCGTGTCACTAGCCACCACTGTGGTTACCCTGTTTCACAAACCCAGTCCAGCAGGATTGCACTTGCACCCAGAGCTTTACAATTCCCGTGCTCATCAGCCTGGACCTCATCCAAAACCTTTGGACTGTAGCTCCTCTTTGTGACACTCAGCATCTCCCTCCCAAACCATGCTGGCTCTGCTTTAGCACCTCCACAGTCAGGAAGCCCTTGAAGGAGTTTTAAGGTGGCTTTTGAAACTGCCCAAGGAATCTGTGCCACCAAAATGTTGACACTGAGACATGGCACTGTGGGAAAGGCAGTGATCTACACCTGTAAACTCACCACAGTTCTAATTACTACACTTGCAATTAAATCCACAGCCACCCTACAACAATTTCTTTCCATTCTGGGCAGTCTGGAGCAATCTAAGGCATCTCAAGACAGTTGAACTCTGATTATTTCTATAAATGTCAGCAAGGCCTGGAAACCTTCAGTGTCCCCCATCTACAGCCAGTAGCTGCCTTTCAAAATGAAAGACAAATTGGAAATAATTGTCCTTGACATCACACTAATGAAATTCTTGCTTTCATGGTTTTTATTCTCCCTGTAAAACATGTGTGTATATATATACCTGATATGTCCCCAGTCTACTCCTTCAAAAAATGGATGACTTTTTATTTCCTCTACTCCATTGCTACCAATTCTATTTTCTGAGTCGATACAAAACCTGGAAAAGGGGAAAAAACAAAGGGAATGTTACAATAAATTCAAACAGAAGCAACAGTACCCAGTATCAAGAATTTCAAGAAGTTCTGTCAAATTGTTCCACCACTTGGAGTAACATCAATGCAGCCCATTGCCTCTAAGAGAGAAGGGAAATAGTAGAAGCAGAACATTGTTAAATCCCAAACCAAAAAGCTATGATGCCAATAACTGACACCTTTTCTAAATTGCTGCACCCCCATCTTCCAGGTTTGTGAAAAATTGCTGTATATTCTGGTCCTGCAAGATCAGTTTGGAATGGAGGCTTAAATCCCTACTACTGAAAAACCCCCTGGCATGTTCTCAGCTGTTTAAACATCCCTGTTTCAAAGTCAAACTAAGAAGAATAGATCTACTTAGTAAATCAGGACTGCTCCCTGATGTCATATTTTGGAATCTCAGTGAGCCAGCCCAGCCCAAACATGCCATGGCCCTACTCTCCTCCCCTTCCCTCTCCTCAAAAGTGCAGGTGGTACAAAGACTCAGGGCCTGTTTCTGATACAGCCCTGCTGCATAACCTCAGCTCAGACCCCACAAGAAATTGTCAGTTTATGAGAAGCAGCCATGAAATAGCAGGAAGAAAAAGGTGAAATTGGAGACAGAGACAGGATTGGTGAGATGGGGACTGTTAGCTGCTCCAGCAGGCCAGACAGGAAAAGCCTAAAATCCTAAAGAAGGAAAACAGGGAGGAGGAAGCTCTCTGACAGCAGCTCAGTGACCTCAGGGATGTGTTCCAGGGAGCAGCAGAGGCTGATCCTTCTCCTCTGGATGGGAAAAGCCTGTCAATTATCTCATCCAGGAGATGGGAATACCAACATTTGCCTAGGAATTCATTAAATCCCAGCCATCTTCTGCATGTATAGCACAGCAGGTTAGGCTATAAACTGTCTCCAATTATAAATTAAAGTTCTTTTGCTTCTAATTGGGTGTCAGTGGGGAAGAAAACCTGCCTGTATTTGTATTGCAGCCCAGCAGGCTGGGTGGTGCCAAGGACTAACAACAGACCTCAAACCCTGTAACAACACTCAGCCACAGGATTTGTCAGGCTTTGTCTGAACTTGAGCTTATTTTAGTTTGGATTTATCTTTGCCCATAACCCTTTAGCTTTGTCTGCATCTCCCTGTAAGCTAGAACATGTTGTCCAACTCATGCAAGCCATAATGGACAAAGTACCCAAAATGCCTGGGTGGTTGTTGCCCCACCTGTTTCAACCTCATTTTAATGGATTACCTATAACTGAGATGTTTAACCCCAATTTTAGCCCTTTTCCTTATGGAGGCAAACTGATAAATTCAAGTAGTCACTGTATAAGTAGATGTGTGAGCCAGACGTGCTAACAAATACACTGAAATCTCTAAAAGTCCTCCAAACAAAGGAAGGTTGAGCAGAACAGTATAGAAATAGAGACTGAAAATGCCATAGAACTGTTTTACACAAACTTATTCATGAGGGTCAGCAACAATTCAATTATTTGAGCTTTTAGTATCACTAGCTGGATGCAGGATAACCATTTGTTATATTTTTGTAAGTTACTGGAGCACTGCTGGAACCAATAATAAATTCTAGTTTTGTGAAATACATTCCCCTTTTTGCCTGTAACAATGTGTAAGGCTGTAACATTTAGCTTTGAAAAGGAAAAAAAGAAAAGGAAAAAATATCAAACCCAAAACCAATGTGCCCCCCAAACCCTCCCTGTACAAGAGAGCATTTCTACCTGACCTTGTCACCAAAACCATCATAAAAACCTCAATGCAAACTAAAAGTTGGAATTTTGAAAGAAGTGAGTAAATCCAAAACATCTCAAGATTTCTGTTCAGTGCATTAAATGCTGCTGAGTGATTATTTTCTTGTCATCTCTGAGAAGAAAAAAAATGTGTTGATCACTTTATTTTTGGTCTGCTCTGTTTCTCCTTACACCTTGGTACAAATCAAGATCATGCCAGCTTATTCCCTCATGTTAAACAAATGGCAAAGGGAAAAAGACAAAAAAATCCATCAAGGATGGTGACAGAAGAAACCAGCCTTCCCTCCAACATAATGCTTCCTTCACACAGAACAGGAATTCACCCTGATGGAAGATGACCCTGGCTGGGCAAGGGGCCAGAATTGGGTTTTTCTTACTGACCTTAGAATTAAATCCTTTGCTTTCTCTGAAATGGGCACCTCTGGAGGAAATACCAACGTTTCTTTCCAGTTCATAACTTTCCTGTAAGTTTCTTGTGGTGTTTCTGAGCAGAAAGGTGGATACCCTGCACAAACAAATAAAAAATTAATAAACTTTTTCCAGGACAGCAGTGACCTGGGCCTCTGCATTTGTCACTGGGGCTCCCAAATTTAACAAGTATTAGCCAGAGGTTTTCTCTTCTGAAGAAATGGAACCTGTTACCTGTGAATAACTCTTAAATTGGGATTTTTAACATATAAGTTGGGGTTTTTAACATACCTATTAGCATTTCATACATAATCACTCCCAAGGACCACCAGTCACACAGCTTGTTGTACCCAGTCTGCATGAACACTTCTGGAGCAATATAGTCTGGGGTTCCCACAGTAGAATATGCCTGGAAAAAAAGAATCCATTCTTTAAAATACTGTGGTTTTACACTTTGTAATACCTTTTCCTGGGGATTTACACACAAGATCTTGTTGTTTGGGTGAGCAAGAATGCTTATTTTGAGAATTCACAAGAAGTAAAATCCCAAGATTATTATTATTTTATATTAATAAACACAGAGAACCTCAAAAATAAAAGGAAATCATCTCCTTTAATGTGATGAAATCATAGAATATTGCGACTGCAATATCAGAAGGTCATCTTAGTTAAAGTTTCAGGTAGGTGCATTACAAAAATACCCAAGAAGTTCCAGGGAGAGAAAAAAACCCAAAATCCAACAAGAAAACCCCTTAAAGACCAAAAAAGTCCCCCAAAAGCAGTTTTGCCACAAAAATATTTCACTTTCATTTGTCTGACCATAAAGAAACACTTTCTTTGATTGAACAGACCCAAAAGATTTAGGATTGAACCAATGGAAAACCAAAACCATGGCTCCTTTTCCAACATGTTGATGCAAGTTGTCATTTTGGCCTTTTACTGTCTCTGTGGGACTGTTCTTCACCACACAGTTCTGCCACATCAGCCTTTACTGGACTTGAGATAAAGTCTTTTCAGGGATCTAATTCCAGGCTGGAATATGGCTGTGAAATACAGCCCCCTGAGGCAGCATGGTGGCTGCAATGTAATCTCATTTTGTCTCAGGAGGAAAGAAGAGATAAAAGGAGGTTACATTGCAGCTTTTGGAGAATACTGCAGCAGATCACTTTTTTAAAAAGGTGTGGAAAAATAAAAGGTTGCAAAATTTGACAGCTGAGGTTTTTTTGGTGAAAATCACAGGCAGGGATGGAAGTCTGAAATCCCCTGGCTGACAGACACTTTGCTTTGGTTCCATTCGTGCCACAAGTCCCCCTGTTCTATGACCCCCCCTCATCACAAAGCCAGGCTGTGTTTGGAGCACTCCTGCACCAACACCCTCCCACAGCCTTTCCACCACCTTCCCATCCAGCACAATGGGAATTCCCCACAATTCTCTGAACAGGAATGCTGCTGCCACACATCTGCTCGTGACTGACTGAGCTGCAGGAATCAGAGCCAGGAGTCCACATTGCCCACACCAACTCTGTGCTCAGAGAGCTCCAGACACACCTTGGCCATGGGGCTGAGGACACCTGAGGGCTTGGGCCAGATGCTCACAAGGCAAACAAAGGCAGAGAGAAGAGCAGGGTCTTGCTACTATTCCAACCTGGGCCCCCTTCTTTTGAGCTATTTGTGATTTTGGGAGCCTGTAGAGAGCCACATATGAGGGCCTTGCAGGTTTTACAAACCACAAGCATTAGCACTGAATTTTAATTTAACACTTCCTGTTAATAGTTTAAAAGCAAAACAAGAATTATACATTATTTCATTAACTCACCAGCTGTCGCCTGTTCTTCTTCCATGTTTCTGCTTTCCTCTTTGAGTTCATATTCTGAAATGCTAATTTACAAAACAATTATTAAACAACAAATGTATTTGTGAGAATTAAGAGAAAAAAGATTTATAAGGCTCCAGTTTTAAATAACTGGTTTGTGTATTTAGAATCCTTTAGTCTAGAAACAAATACTTGATTACAACTGAAAATGGGAACATGAGAATAACTACTGTCCAATGCACAGCTGAAACTCATGTAAGTAGGACACATACCAGCAATTCTAAATTAGAACTTGCTAAAATTTTTAGATCAGCTTCTAAAAAGTTTAATGAGACTGTCACTGACTTCAGTCCTTTGGCACATGGAACTCATGACCCTCCTGAAAAAGCAGTTCTGTAACTTCACTGACATGAAAAATACATTAAAATATAGATACATTATGTTATGTGTATTCATATCTGTGTATGAATGTGCAAAAATACATGACCACTGCAGAAATCATCATTTCTTGTCTGTGAAATGCTCCCATGGCCCAGGGAACAAGCATTTCCAGTTTTCCAATTGAATGCAATCAGCCTGCCCCATCTTGCTTATCCCAGCAGAAACACAGGTACAATGTACAGCTGCAGCTCAAAACCATTTACATGTTAAACTAGGACAGCTCATACTCACAGAAGTCACTTGGTGGGTTGTGTGTGAGGTTCCTGTAGAACTCTGTTCTGTGGGCTTTCTTTAAACCTGTGCAGAGCCCAAAATCAGACAGCTTTACATGACCCTAAAAAAAATAATCAGAGAACATGAAACCATTATTTAGATAGGTAGTGCTTGGTAAAAAAAAGTTTCAATCACTGCACATGCCCTCTCAGGCCATGATGGACTGGCACAGGACAAGCAGTGAAACAAAGACTGAGCCCTGGTTTACTGGAAGGGTCTGTTTTCTCTCCAACAGGCTATGGCCTCCCAGGAATGGTTATATCTACAATCTCCCAACAGCTGAGCCCTACTTTGCCTGGTTTTGTTTTGAACTGGATACCACTGTGACTAAGAAAGCCTCCAGGACAAAATTCCTTTGCTTTGTTTTGATGGCAACCTTGTCTTTAATCAGGTTTCCAGACATCAGTGCAGCTAGAACCCATCAAACCTGACAGACTTGTGCATGCTGTGATAATGCCTGGCCTCCATGATCTTAAAGATCTTCTCCAGCCTAGATAATTCCATGATTTGGTGATGCTTACTGGGTGCATTTCATGGCCAGAATGGTCAGTCTAACTGAGGGAGTTTCCACAGGTGATGAAATAAATGTAACTGTAGGAATTGAGCACTTAGCATTGTCTGAATTGTCCATAGCTACTTCAAGATGCAGGAAAGGAAGGGTACCACCTTTTAATGTGTATGAATATCAGCATCTGGTCACCCTGAGTGGGTTTTCTCCCTTAAAATGGTTAAAATGCTTTTGAATAAGATTTGGCTTTGTTTAAGGAAAATACAATGGCCATTCCCAGCCTTCTCTTCAGCCAGTTTAAATCTCTGGGGTGGCACCAGTGGCTCCCAGTGCTCAGCAGCAGGATGTGCAGCCTGGGATCTTGGAAGCACCAGCAGTTGGTGAGCCCAGTACATGCCTTGGCATCCAGCAGGAGGTTGTCTGGCTTGATGTCCCTGTGGATAAATCCCAGCTGGTGAATGGCATCGATGGCCAGCACGGTCTCAGAAATGTAAAACTGGGTCTCCTCCTCTGATAAAGTGTCCTTCTTCATTAGTAAGGTCATCATGTCACCTCATCAAAGAGAAGAAAATACAGCTTAGGGATCAGAACATTTTACATCACAAAACTGTAACAAACCTCAGTAGAATCTAAATTTAACCTTGTAACTGGCCTTAGAGTTACTAATCATAAAACTATTACTGCAAGGACCTACAAACCCTACTTTTTTAGTTGAAAATCCTAAACAGGAATTTTAATTGAACGGCCCAGGAAAACAGAGTGGATTTTTACACGTTAAATTTATTGCACAAACTGTTTGAACAAGGGCTTTTCTTCTGTTTTGTTTTTACTGTTAACAGCTTCAGTCATAAAAAGCCGAAATTTCTATTAGAATAATTATTTAATTCAAGTCTATTTAATACCCCTTCAACCTTTTTCCTTCCCCTAAAAATCAGGAATGGTCACAATGACTGGAACTTCATTTAAAAGACTATTAACATTTTTATTTTCACAAATTATACAGCATGTTTGTTTCTAATGTTTTATAAAGCTGCCCACAAAAGCTAAGGAAGAAGTACCTGTATCACCTGATGCCACAGCACCCAGCTTACCTCCAGGTAAAAACTCCATGATCAGGTAAAGGTTCCTTTTATCCTGGAAGCTGTAAAACATTTTCACTACCCAGGCTCCATCAGCTTCAACCAAAATATCTCTTTCTGCTCTGATATGGGCCACCTAAAATTTTTAAAAAATTATTACTAAAGGGCAAATATTGAAATATTTCAACAAAGAACATCACATTAGACTCCTAGCCCTACAGCATATTTTCATGACTTTTAGCAAAGGAAATATTTTTCTAGCTCTTTCCATACTCATATTTTCCATTCTTTTTTACAAGACCCTAGGGTTTCTCTAGAAACACAAAGCACAGCTTGTTAAGCTGGTTCTGTTTGTTAGAAAGAACTGACAAAGCTGGTGGAAAAAGTGCAAGTGAGTTCAGGAATATCTGACCTTGCTCAGGATATTCCAGTTCCAGCTAAGGCTTTGGAAAATATATGGAAAGCTGCTACCCCATAATTTGCTGGAAATGAAGAATAATGGAGGTTGGAGAAGGGGTGTGTGTTTTCACTACAATGCACTCTTATCCTGGAGGAAAAATTAAAGACATATGCATGTATAAATATTTCTTGACAGCTGTAAGAAAAGCAGCAAGCAATTCTTCTGCATCTGTTCCCCAGTTCTACTGGTGAGGAACATCTTTAATGGAATCTTGTCACAGGGGCATAGGTTCTCCCTCTGCAGGAGACACTCCAACTGGGATATTTATCTTTATCTGGCTTTATTTGCTCTCATTAGAAAGTATTTCTTTTCACCCTCCCCTCCTCAATGCAGCTCTAAAATACAACAGGAAAACCTTGCTTAAAAATAGCTAAGATTTATCCCAGGTGCTACCAGGCTTGGGGAAAAAAAATACTAGAAGATTTCTTTTTTTATGTGTGTCCTCTGTTGCTCTCCATGGAACAAGCCAGGCAATTCCACAGATAAACACTCTCCAGGGAAGATCACTGTCCCAAACTGAATGTAGAGCATGAGCTCTGACTCCTTCCCACATCAGGTTCTGAAATGGGGGCAGCACCACACAAATCCTGGCTGCTCTGCACACCCTGCTGCTCCTCTGGTTCCCTAAATTCAGGGCATGGGCTGCAGGAGATATAATAATCTGTGCCAGGAAAAAAAATATCACTATTGCAGGGAAATGCTGTGCAAAGGATGGGTAAGGTTTGAACTAGTATGAAAAAAGTCCTCTTTCATCTCTGGAGACACCCACCCTTGATTTCTTTGCTTTTTGGTGCTAAAGTACTTACTGTGTCCTCACAGTGAATTGATAGCTAAAAAGTAAAAGCAAAAACCAAACCAAACTAACAAAATCAAAACAAAAACCCCACAACAAGTTTAGACTCAACTATAAAGCAAATCCAAGGAATATAAAGCTGATGAACAATGTGATTTCTGCTGGTTTTCTTTAAAAGAAAACATTGAATACCTCCGTTTTTACTTTGGGATAGGATTATTTTCCGGAATTTTTTTCCTTGAAATGCAGTTCTACACATTCAATACTATAAGCTCCATGTCGATGAGGGGAGAAAAATAAAATCTTTGTCACTATTCCAAATTGGTTGTCAATAAAGTATTTTTTAAAAGCAGTTACATGACCTTATTTCCTAACTTCTGCTGCTTTTGGGCTGTGGTAGCAATGCCACAGACCTTCTGGACTTGCCAGACCATTGTAGGGCCTTTCAAAGGTGGAAAACATTTTCTAGACAGGGTAAGTTTGAGATTTAGGAGTTGTATAGATCACAAACCTGCTCTTTCTCCAGCATATCTGCTTTTCTCAGTATCTTCATTGCATAAATGTGACCTGTATCCTTCTTCTGAACGAGGCGGACCTTTACCAAGAGAGAGAACCCAGTCAGTCTTATCTGTCTCAGAAATCCACTGGAAGGCTCCCAATTGCCAGACATGGAAAAGTTCTCTTGTTGAATATTTAAAAGCACATTTAAATATGTTAAATATTGAAAAAAGAATTATTCTGCACCATGTACAACACTAACATTAGTGAGGAAGAGTTTTTGTTTTAGGAAAAGTCAGCAGGCACAGTGAATTCCAGATAGCTTGTACTATGCAGATTAAAACTGAGGAGGAGAAGTAACTGATGTAGCACAGGGCAGAAAGAAGGTTTATCAAGAGGAGCTGTATCACTGCAAATCCATAATTTTAGAGGGCCATGTGGGCAACATCAGTGTGGTAAGCCGTGGGAAACTAAGTGTCTGTCCAGAAGCCTTGGGAAATCAATGCATGTGATTAATCACTAGACTTATCACATTTGGAGAATGGCCCAAATAGCTGCTGTTCTGCAATTAAACAATTCATTAAATTGTAATTAGAATGTTTCATTGCAGTGGTCAATTCCATTTTAATCTCCTGTTCAAGCAAGAATGCCACAAACCTCTCCAAATGCTCCTCTTCCTATGACTTTCAAAGACTCGAAGTCATCCAAGCCGAGCCTGGTCCTCTTGAGGCGCAGGAACTCCGTTTCCTTGCGCGCGTGCTGTGACCGGCGCAGCTTTTTCTGAGGACACAGGCACAGGAATCTGTCACTTATCTGGCAGTGCAGAGTCAGGATATGCACCCTCCCTCCCTGGGAAGTTCTTCTCTGGAATCCCAACAGGAGAAAGACTTCTCCTTTTACATTTCTTTCTGAATGTCTCCAATTGTGATCCTTGAGTATGGGCTTTTCTATAGAAGCCTCAGGCACAGTTTCATCTTTTTTTGGTGGGCAGTGGTATATTATTTTTATTACTTAGGTATTTAAAAAAAAGAAAAATAATGAAGAAAAACTATCATACTGGTTCAAAAAAAGTGTATCAATCCCAAGGCCAATGTCACTGCATGAGGGAAGGACTCTTCATTTTGGGCAGTGTGAAGGATCAATAAAAGCTGAAACTTGTACCCCATCAAACAGAGTGATGACAGGCAACAAGGAGCTTAGCAAGCAGCAGAGGCCCTGGTGACAGACCAACAACAAAATCCATTTGGTTTATGGCAGGCAAGCACTCAATTCTAAAAGAAAAATCTGTCCAAATTCCATCATCTATTTGGTCTGATGACAATGTCACCAGGATTCACCTCGAGAGAAGATGAATGCTGCTCCCAAAGATGCTGAGATCTCAGAGACTGCTAAGGAGGTCCCTGGATCAGGCACCTGCCAGACTCTGTGCTGGGATTACAGCATCCTTTAAAGCCACAAGATGGCAATACACTCCCACATTTTCCCACTTCTCAGGAGTTGCAGCAGCCACAAAACCTCCAAAAGGACTGAAACACTCTTCCTACTAATTTCCTAGCCTATGCTGAAGGCAGACATGGTGTAATGGACCTCAGTAAAGCAACTTCTTGACCAAAATTCTAAGAGGTGGCAACCAGACTGAAATCCCTCCTCATCTGTATCCAAAAGGAGCAAAGGTGTGATGGTTTATTGTTTAAATCAAGAAAAAAAGGTTCAGCATTTTGCTTTCTACCTACCTCTAACCCCAGGCCACTATTTTTTTCTTGCCAAATACAACAGCAAACAATTTTAATCTTTGAAAAGCTTGCTAGATACTTGCTATGGCCATGTCTGTTAAGAACTACAGGTAGTATGAAAAGCCTTGGATAGCTATTGCAATTATCAGTCAAACATATTCCCAGCCTCCCTAACAAACAGGTTATTAACAGAGGCAACATTCATGTACAAAATAAAACCTTCTGTCATGCTGGCTGATGTTTCTGTGAGCTCTTCAAATGCCCATTTGAAGCAGTGGAACAAAAGCAAAGCAGTTTGTAAGGTTACTTAAGCAGCATTTACCTCCTCATCTGCAAGGCCTTCCTCTTCCATAGCCACTTCCAGCTTCTTCTGCCTGCCAAGGAGAGAAACAGGGGATTGCACCTTTTATTATTTATTAAAACCAAACATTACACCACAGCAAGTCAACACCTTTGCTTCACAAACTCCAAGTACTGAAGAATTTGCCTGAAATGGAAATTTGAAGGCAGACAGCCCTACTCCACCCAGTTACTCATTTGTGAACAAAGCTGAGGAAAATGTAAAGCAAATTTAAGCATATGCTTATGTACTTGCAGAATCAGACATTAAACATATATGACAAAGTATGTCATTAGAGTGATTATATCTTGTTGAATTAAGGCTGTTTTTATCAATTAGGATTACAAACCAGAATAAAAATGGATTTTTTCACCATTTCTGTCTCAGCTCCATCTCCCACATGCCAGTCAGCTCCAGCTTCCATCCCCTCTGTGTGACCACCTCCCCCTGGTCCTGCCCCCCTTCCTCCCATGCCAACTAAACTCTACCCCCCAGATGCACCATCCTCTCCTTCCCAGTGTCATGCCCAGGCCAGGGCTCACAGCTCCATCCAATGCTCCCACCAGTGCCATGCCAGGCTGGGAGGCTCTGAGTGGGGAGCAAAGCTTGGGAACACCCCACAGGTGGCAGGGGGTCAGCACATGGCAGTGTGGCTGCAGGACCCCTTTCTGTCCACCCACAGGATGCTCCTTTATAGCTGCCAGGGTGCAACTTTCTGAAGGCTGGTTACCCCTTGCAGCAGGCAAGAATTCAAAGGCTTGAAGCCAGGCTGCTGGTGCCTTTCTGCACTTTGGGAAGTACAGCAGGATCCTCTAAATTACAGGCCCTTGATAGACAGTCTGTTCTCCTAACTAGAAGCAATTTCATTACATGGAATAATGACTAAAAATGATGAAGAGAAACCCTGCTGCTTGACTGAAAACCCTTCAATTAAAAACATATTACCAAGAGAATGATAATTTCACACATTAATGACTATCCAACACAACATTCATTATAATCAAACACTTGGTGCTTTGACACCTAATTCAAGTGGCACTTCACCACCTCAGAGACAGGACTGGGCACTGCTGGGAGAAGCTGAGTGGTGATGACCATCCCATACTCCCATGCAAGGAGTACCAGGCAGCACCACCCAAGGAGAATTTACAGATGGGGATTATTATTATCCCCAAAAGTCATCCCACCCACCTGAGAGCCTCTCAAACCCTCCATCATCAACCTCTTATTTCTTTGCTGCCCCTTATTTCCACACCAGCTCTTTGCCTCCTTTCCTTACCCCATCACCCCATCAAACATCCCATCTCACCTCCCTGTTCCCTATCTCCTATACACTCCCTCCTGCAGGGTTTAGGAATCTTGACATGAGCTCCATGGTGCAGAGCAGGAATAGACACCACAAGCCACTGCCTTACCCCAAACCAAGCTCCCACCCCTCAGCAGCTCTGCAGAGTTCACTCCCTGGGGCACATGCAGAGGAATCAGAGGTCACCAACCTCACACAGAAGAAAAAACCTCACATGTACTGCAAAATAACACCCTGCACAGAGCAGCTTCCCCAGTGTAAATGATGAGGAGGTAAATTGCATGAAAACATCAGAAGTGGAGCTCCTTGATCACTTGGGATGTTCACAGATCCCCCCAAAGACAGCCTGTGCCCTCTAGGAATTCACTCCCTGCCACCACATACAGAAAGACTTCTTAGAGCTGCCCCATCCCTGGGGATTGAAGTGCCCTTGAAGAAACAGCCAGAAAAGCTGCAGAGGGGAGAGAGGAAGCAGAGGCAGTACCTGGTCTCCCTCTCCTCGTGCTGTATAATTAGGTTGCTGTAGAAGTTCTCCAGTGTGAGTTTGGCCACCGTCACTCTCTCCCGGGTGTGGTTGCTCATGGGAAAGGATGTTGTAGTCCCTGCAGTCATCGCCATGGTAACATGTACTGGAACAGAGCAGGTCAAATCATTACTCACTTCAAAAAGAAAATTTAAAAAATACATATTCCTCTTTCCCACCCTCCATCTCCAAATTCTTAGGCACTCCAGAATTCACAGTAAAGGCACTCTTCTTTAGATATAAGAAACCCTATTAAAAGCTGCCTTATAAAATTGTCCCAAGATAGCAGGAGGATGTGCTACCCACTCTAAAAAATAACGTGTTGGCAAAACAAAGAGTGAATCATAGCAAAGAGCACTGCAGCTCTGGGCAGCTCATCCAGCTGTGCTTGTCCACAAATAAGGAAAATGTCCCTCTGGCAGACCTGGGCCCAGCCTGGAGGAGGGAAAAGGAAAAGGGGAAGGAGAGAGAAGGATCAGGCAGCTCCCAGAGGTGCACTTGTCACAACTCTTTGACAATTTCAGACTCCAAAAATTCTAGATGTTTTAAAAAAAGAATGGGATAAAATGAGACATCAAATGGACCAAACCCCTAACCCCAGTTCAGAGGAGAAGTTATTTCAAGGATAAAGATAACCATCAAATATATTTGAATTTTAGAGCTGCTCCACAAAGTTACACGTGGCCAGGTGGCACTTATGGCTTAGGGTACCTGGTCACTGGGCACCTAAAAACTGGGAAGAAAGAAGAAAGAAAGCAAGAAGAAAGGTTGCTCTCCCTGAGAGCTTTCATCCTGAACCCAAAGAACTTGGATGTACTGGAACAACACTTTTTAAAAGACATCTCAGGGCAGCTCTGAGTGCCCTGCAGCTGATCCAGGAAAGTCAGAGGAGAATAAAAAAACCCAGAAATACAGCACAGTTTGTCCTAAGATTCATGGCCTACCTGGAAGTGGGTTGAGGCACTTTAGGAGAGCCTCATGGAAGAAAAGCATGAAAAGCAGCATCTCAGCCCCACTCTCATTTGGTCAGGTTGTTTTAAGGTTAGTTTTGGAAAATTACACAGAAGTACACATCACAGAGCCACGGAATGACCTGGGTTGGAAGGGACCTCAAATACCTTGTTCTCCACTCCCCTGCCATGGGCAGGGACAGCTTCCACTAGCCCAGCTTGCTCAGAGCCCCTTCTGGCCTTGGACACTGCCAGGGATGGGGCAGCCACAGCTTCTCTGGGTAATCTGTGCCAGGGCCTCACCACCCTCAGAGTAACGAATTTCTTCCTATATCCAATCTAAACCTCCTCTCTGTCAGTGTGAAGCCATTCCCCCTTGTCCTGTCACTCCAGGCCCTTGTCGAAAGTCTCTCTGCATCTTTCCTTTAGGCTCCCTTCAGGCACAGGGCTTCCTTTTTATTATTTACTTAATCCTTCCATTCCACCAGAGGATTGTGCAGAAGACAAATCCTGAATTAGGCTTAATTTAAGCAGATCCTAATAGCTTTTAAGGTGAACTGATTAGGGGTTTCATACAGAAGAAAACTCGCACGTCCACACTGGGCCAGGAGGATCACTGAACTCTGCTCCAGGCTCTTGGTTTTTATTCTGCCTGCTGCACTCTGAGAGGGTGGGATTTTAGCCTGTGGATTTTTCATGGGATCTGATGTGACAATAGGATATTTGTTGCCAGAAACGCAGCTGCTGTGTTGCAAATAAAGGCGTTTTATAGCATCACGTAGATATTATTTTAGTTGTTTATTTTTGAAGTGCACAAGACATCAGAATTCTGAGAATAAAAATATATCTCTACATAAAGGCACAAAGAGGTTTTAATAGCACTACAGCTGCTTCAAAGTGATGCCAGTATTTCTATTTTTTAATTAATCTTTTATCCCCTTCAGTTTTCTACTAAAGAAAGATGAGATCTGTCAATTCCTACTAGTGTTTACTAAAAATTAGGCAGTTCTATTTTTCACACAAAGACATCCCTCATGCTGGACACGTCTCCAAAGGCTGGGAGAACTTAGCACTGATCTCACTGTTGTGTTTATTGTACAATTTACTTTACACTTTTTCCCTCAATAGGCGGGAAAAGATAAACACAAAACAGTTGATAAGAGCAAATCAAACAGAGCAACTGCTGACCACACACTGGCATGTGTGATAAGTTATTTCAAGAAATGACCTAACAGAGTAAAAACCTGCCTTCTGATAATTTTGGAACATCAGGATAGAGCAGCATTAACCCAGGCTTGAAATGGATTAACCTTTACTTAAGGTAGAGCAGGAACACTCTCACACCGGATATTTCTCCTTTGCATGTCTTGTATTCCTGGAAGGATAAAACAACACTGCAGCTTGATTTCCTCTTCATTTGTTTTCCCCATGCTCTACACTCACAAATGCAGTGAGTGTAGAGCACTGCCAGACAGCAAATCCAAGTCACTGGGCTATGTTAAACTTGTAAAAAGGAGATCCCAGTTCCAGCAATGGCCCCCCACGCTATGAACAGCAGGGCTGACCCTCATATGCTTCACAGGAGGGAAATACAGATGAGTGTCCCCAGTTAGCTCCACCACTGTGGGGAAAAAACCAACCCAAAATCACCACAAAGAAAATATTTGTAAAACCAAGAGATGCCTTAAGCTCTCCAGAGCCCCAAAGCAAATGAAAAAGAGCACAGACCTGGCAGGAGGCACGAGATATCCCACAAAATCCTATGTGAACACACAGCTGAGAAAACCTCTTCAGCCTTTTTCCTCCTGTGTCTCTGCTTCCACCAACGAGACCCCAAACACGGCACAAATCCACATCCCAGACAAAATGTTCGGCTGGGAGTCACCAAGTACAGTCCTTAAGCATGACCTTTAAAAACAAATGATGCAGAGGGATGGGGGCGGGAAGGAAGGAGCTCCAAAATAGGACCTTTTATTGACAACACACTGCTTGTACTGACCTCACCACATTAACGGGAATGCTTTGAAAAGGTGCCACCCAGAATTCTTGGAAATGCCCTCACAAGCCTACTAGTTCACCCAAATTCATGCCACTTCCACAGCGGAACCATTCCACTCCTGCTGCATCACCGGAATTGCTTTAGGCTCCCTGGACCATGAAGAAGGTCATATTCAACCAGCTGGCCACATTGAGCCAGAACTCCCCAGGCCGACAGGGATCTTTCTGAAGGGCCTGGAACATCCCCAAGTGTGAGGAAGAAAGACATCAAACGGATGGAAGCGACAGGAGCCGCTGAGCGCGCGGGACCTGGGATGCCGTATGTGCTGCCTGGCCCAGGAAATGAGCCCCTGCCTCCCGCAGGGATGGCTCCAATCCCAGCCTGAGCGCTCCTGATGCCAGCTCGGCACACGCAGCACGGGGATAAGGAGTTATGGAGGTGCAGCAGCCGGGGAAAATCTTGCCACCAGAGGCAGGAGGGAGAACAGCGCAGAGGGGAGGAGAGGAGGGATGTCCTTGAAGGATGAGGGAGAGCAGGGAACAGCTACAGAAAGGGGAGAGCAGCCAAATGCTACTGAACTGGAGTTTTCAAGAGATGTCTCTAAGCAAGTCTCTCCTGATCTATCATTGAATAGAATATGTCATTTGGAAGGGTCCTCTCCCTCTTGGTAGGAAAATGCTGCCTAATCAAAGCATACATTTGACCTTTTTGTTCCTAGATCCTTCCTGACTGGGAAGCAGAGAAAGGCCAAGCAGCATTGACTACAACTTCAGTCTGCACTCCCATTTGTCACAACAGCTCTAAATCAAACTCTGCATGTTTGCCCGGAGTTTCCACCATTTAAACTCCCACACCCAGATTCTGCTACACCACTGGTAACTCCAAACCCCACATCCTCTCTGGGGCACCTCTTGGCAGCTCCCACAGCCTGTCATTAATGTTTTCATTAAACTATTGGATTATGTCTCCAATGAGTGCAAAAATCACTGAGGCATCCAATCCCACCTGCTGCAGCAACTCCAAAGAGGAGAGATGGAAGAAATCAAAGCAAATGGAGAAGTGAAATACAGCACTTTGTGAGATCACTTTCTAATCAGGAAGGGATAAGAAGATAGAACCCAAGCCTCCTACACAGGCAAGTCTCCTGCACAGCTGTGTCAGTAAGAAAAGCCACAGGATATACCAAATCAGGCTGGATCTATACTATCAAACTAATCTGAACCTAAGTCACACAATGGAAACATCATTTTACTTCTTGAAACCACGCGTGTAGTACAGTTATACAGTAGCCCTAGAATAAATTTAATCAGGACTCAGTGAGTATGTAAGTTAGGGAGCAAACCCTACATCCAGTTCTGTCAGAAAGAAAAACAGCTTTTTTCCACATGACAAAAGGATACTGCTGGGTCTCCAATTTGGATTTACAATATCGAGCTACACACACGTTCAGCAGGATAGGGAAGAGCAATAGTCCCTCCAAAATGACATCAATTCACAGAAAGACTGATAATAATTTTAATTTATCCACCCAACCATACCCCTAAACCCCAGCAGTTAGGAAAGCAGTTTGCTATTACAGTAAAAACTGTTTATGAAGTTTCCATTTAACATTCCAAGAGAATTTGCCTCTTGAATCAAAGCCTCTGGATAAGGCAGATACCGAAACATATTTTTGCCTTTCAAAATTCCCATTGTTTCAGCATGACATTGAATGTGCTCCTGAAATGAAGTACACGAATGGCATTTTTCAAGAATTAGGAAGTAAAAGAGAAAGGAGAGACGAAGCAAACACACAGAGCACAATAAAGTGGGTACCTTCAGAAATTTTAGCTGTCACCACCGTGCCCAGAGCTGGGTTCTTCTGAGTGAGAAGTGAGAGCAGACTCTGCTTGGCTCCCTCCAGACAGCACAGCCCAGCAACCCACCAAGCTGGGCACTAAAACCCACGGCTGACAAGGATTATATTAAAAAAATGACAAGGATTATATTTAAAAAATGAGGTGCTATCTAGGAAAGCAGCACAGACACGGCAAAGCTTCGAGCACAAGCGCCAGCCCCGCAGTCTCCAAATTGTTTGAATTCCCCTAAAGAGAGACAGGATATATATAAAACTGAAAAAAACCATCCCACCATACACAAATAACAGCATGATTCACACCAAGGGGCAGTGGGCAGGGCCAGACAAATGAAAAAAACAGCCCAAGGCTCAGTAGGATGATGTGGTGGGACGTACTCTGAGCAGCTTCTGAGACGTGCAACCATACGTGGGGCGAGCAAACAGAGAGCAAAGATAAAAATGCTGTACAACAGCTGATAGTTCCAGTGAGGGAACAGAAGGAGAAAGTACCATCAGCCCCGAGGGAAAATGACTTTCTGTACTACAGTTTCTGCTAGCACAGGTTTGGCAACTGTGCTGTGCCTACTTTCACCATTCAGTTGTTTATACAGAGCCTCCTCCTGTTGAGGNCCTGTGCTGGGCCCAGGGCTGGATGCAGCCCTGCAGGGGGGTCTCAGCAGAGTGGGGCAGAGGGGCAGAATCCCCCCTCCCCTGCTGCCCTGGTGCAGCCCAGCACAGAGGGGGTTCTGTCTTCTTTTTCTATAAACCACTTAAATCCAATTCCAAAGCTTTTGATTAACCTCCTGAAACACCTAAAACCTGACAGGACCCTGATGTCTCAAAGCAGCAAGCTGACAAGAAAATCCCACTAGTCCCATCTATGTCAATCATGGGCTGGTGTTTTTCAATTCTTGGAGTGTGATCTTAATATTTTTGTGTTATTTCTAAATACAGCTTTCTGTGCTTAGAACAGAACCTTGTCTAAAGTTCACTCATGTCAACAAAAAACCCCTTCAGCTCAATAGGTTTTGACCTAATAATCCCATTCCAGCCTCAGGATGATGCTAGCTGCTGTTACTGAGGTTCATAATTATCAGATCAGCATGTTTGCCAGGCACTGCTCTGGGGTATGTTTCAGACAGAAAAATAAATATTTTGTTCCTCCATAATTCATGTTTTCAGTTGTATCACCATTCACAAGACCCTGTTTTATTTAATCTGCTACCTAAAGGAAGCAACATTCCCTGCCAAATAAAACAAATCAGATATTTCACGTGCAGATTCTTCTTCAACATTACTGCCATGACCAGATCCTTCTGCCACCCTTCAGTTTTCACAAATCTCCCTTCGGGAAGGGAAAACAAAATAAGACTGCAATATGGCATCACTGACACTTCAGCATTTCATTTATCATGTTTATTTACTTCATCTCCTTTAGCTTTTGTTTCCCAATGTGTATTATGGTTGAGTAAGTTTTGTTACTTTAAAGTTACAGAATTAATTATATTTGTTCTATTTAAAGCACCACTAAGACACCGAGTAAAATTAGCCCCATTGGAACAGGCTTTGCTATTTAAAAGCCGAAGATGTTGAAATGTTTTAGCCATTTTCAGTCATTCTTCCCCCATGGAGCATCTGGGTGAGGCGCCTGTTATAGCCCCAGCTAAAAGCAGAAAGTGCTCCATGACTCGTGAACCAAAAAGAGTGGACACTCCCAGTGCCTGATCCCCAGGGCTATGAGACAACCCTGGGGAGGCAGTGCCAGGCACACAGGACTCGGGATGCAAACACTGCACTGGTCCTGCAGCCACCATGGTGATGGTGACTATGATGATGACACCAGGGAAACCCAGGGGACAGCGAGACTCAAGAGAGCATTTTGGGTTGTCAGCAGCCAGCTCCAATATACTCCCTAAACCTCAGAAGACCTTAATGCACCCAAAAAAGATGTTTTCAAGATGAAGGAAGGTACTTTCCTGCCTTGAGGTAGATTCCTAAAAACATCCCAAAATAGCTGTGTGGAGCTCTGATTAGAGCAGGCAAAAAATCCCTCTGCCAAACAGCAGGAACCCCTCCCAGCCCAGGCCAGGGCTGTGTGTGTGCTGTAAGCTGGCACGAGCCAGGACTGTCTCTGAAAGGAGCCATCCCATTTTCCATCCAACCATCTGTTTGTTTCCCTCCCGCTGCCGCTCCATGCTTTGTGCCAGCACAAGAAGCTGCACGACCCACACTGAGGAACCATCACCAAGCTGAAAAAAATTCTTTTTAAAATAGTTTGGGTGAGGCTGGTTTCACCTGCAGGGATTGACAAGGGCCACCCTGCCCCAGGCTGAGCCCATTTGGGCCTTCCCATGGAGCCAGTCCGAAAGCGGGAAATAAACGGGCAAGGCCTCCTTGTCTTTTAATCTGGCTCGCAAAAATTAATCTCAGAAATCATTCCAACACACCCGCAGTAATGATAAGGAAATATTTCCTAATATGGAATAAAAACTGAATATTGGAGTTGTGCTGCACTCCAGGATTTCCTGCTATTCAACACAGCTGAGCAGCAGAAGTCTCCCATGAACAGCGGCTGAGATTCAGCTCTCTGCTGCTTTCCACAAGCAGCCAGCGCAAATTCATCTCCCTGACAGGAAAAGGTACAGGCTGAAACTATTCATGGGTATACATAGAATATACAGGGGAATATATGCATAAACTAAGTCTACCTACACCTATGTAAGGCCCATAAACTATGTTTATTTCCCTTGGGAGTTAATCTTTTGTCCATTTCAAGTAGCAAAGAAACTTTTGATCCAGACCTCACAAGCCTGGCTTTCACAAACAATGGGAGACTGGCCACCTAAAGTTTAGAAAAGCAAATCCACTAATAAGGTCACTTCCATCTCAACTCCACTTGCCTCAGCCTTTGGTGATACAATTACATTCTTTAAGCTCTACTGTCAATAGCTCTGCCCCAAAGTGAGGAGCACATTTTGAGACATTCTGTTCTTAAAACACTCACTCTGTACTGAAGGACACACAATGACTTACCAAAACCCTCCTGAGCTCAGTTCTTTCAAATAACTAATTTTATTTTCTTTACTTCTTAAGACAATCCAGTCATTGGGGTTTAGCAGTACCCACTCAAACTGCCTCACTGTGCATGTGTGTGTGGCTGTGGGCAGCACTCCCCCACCCACCCCAAGCTCACAGAGAGGGGACACACAGGGATTGTGCTTCTGCTCCACCAGCGAGGATGGAGGGCTAGAGCCAGGAACAGGAAGGGAACAGAGGTGCTGGTGTCTCCACACACTGCTGTCTTCCAAGAAGTGCTCCAAGTGGGAGGTCAGCTCAGGACAACACTCTGGATGACGAAATGAAGCATGAGACCTGATGAGGGAACCAGACCTGCAGTCCCAAGCAGCCACTCCTTTCTTCCAGTGTTTACCACTGGGTGCATTTTAATTTCCTGGGGACAAGGGAAATCAGTAGCTTGCTGGAAAGCCAACGGTGCTCTGCAGTAAAATAGCATTTCATACCTTGCTTCACCTCACTTGTATCTGTCCTTTCTCCTGGCTCTCCCCAAGTTTCACAGTGCTGCAAATCTTTGTTCTCTCAGAAGTGTCTAAAAACAGGAAGCTCTTCTATTTACTGGAGTAACTGCATTCCTGTGCACCTAAGCATTTTCACAGCTTTTAGCAGGTACTTGCATCCAGGCGTAAGAAAACATTGTTTTAAGGCCTGTTAAATTAACTGGCATAAAAAAAGCCCATGCTAAATATCTTGCTGCAGTGTTTTGGATCATGAAATAACTATAAACAGGGCTGGTGAACAATCATAAATCTGCTTCCTCCTCAGTTATTGGTTTTCTAGATAAAGTCCTACTCAGGTCCAATGAAAAATATGTCCCACTCTAAACCACATACAACTGTCCAAAGGTAACATTCAGTCCCAGAGAATTTCTCTACATCTTTTGTGACCAAGAGGCAAAAGTCAGGACAGAAGCCAAGAATAAGCAAAGAAGCTTTTAACACAGCACCAGTACAAGTTTCAAGGAAACTGTATCACTTTTTCAGATGTCATCCAAGAAGTTCTACTCCTAGATTTTAGGTATTTAGTAAAGCCCTTCTACTTCCTAAAGAGCCTAGGGAAGCAGGACCTTTGGGAATTAGGAGGGACTCCTGCACTGAAGAATGCTGGAGAAGGCGGCACCAAGTTTGCTTTTCTTTTTCACCGATGTACGTTCAAATCTCTGACTCTTGCCAGGCTCTTTTTAGATCACATCAATCAAATGAAGTAATTACACACGGTAAGTCTGTGCCAGCAAAGGAGCTGACTGCTAAATGAGATGCAGAACATCAGTGCCCGGCCATGGCCTGTGCAGTGCCTCCAGTCAGGGTCAATGAGCACAACAGATCTCCCTGGCCCTGCAAAACTCTAAACGCAGGTAGTGCCTGCTGTCAGTGTACACAACACTGAAGAACAGATGTTTGCCCATTCAAATCCCACTACAGCACTTCATGCCTTTAGCTGGGATATTTGGAGCAGCAGACAGCTGTTGGCACACAGAGCAGACTAACTTGGTGAGGGCCCAGAGATAAAGAGATGTGTGTGGTTTCTTGATGTAAGAGAGGTGCCTGAAGCTGGGAAGCAGATTTGGAATGGTGGGGATGGAGCTGAGCCATACTCTTACCACCAAATCACCAGCATCAGAGGTGGAGGATGAAGCATTATCTCATAAAGGAACCATAATGACAACACCTAATCCCCACAGTGATAAGGATAACTGAGAAGAGAATGCTTTACCATTGTGCCTTATTATCAGACTGGTTTAGGGGAGAACAGTCAATACAACTGTGGTCTTGTATTTCAACATTTCTATCACATTGAGAATGTATATATCACAAACACAGCAAGTGGGTAGCTGGGGCTTATCCTTCTGAGATTCAGAGGTTTAGGTAGAGAGGAAACAACTCTTGCAGAGGCAGACTGCCTTGTGAAATCCAAGTGTCTTCCTCAGCCTTTCTTTCATGTCCCAACTGCTCATCTCCTCCAGGGCTGAAGGGCACCAGGAATGCTTTGTTATGACAGTCTGTAAGTCCACATGATCCCTCCTACATAACTGCATATTTACCCTTCTAGGAAAAGAAGAGAAAGGCAAAAAAGGAATTGCATGTAGGTGAAAGATGATGAGGTTTGTGATGGGCATTGGCTCCGTGTGAACAGTAATTCTCCAGCCTTGGCCTGGGAAAGTTCACACAGAATGGGTGCTGTTTTCCTTTAAATTAATCTCAGATATTTGATTCCATTATCTGGTTTCCAAGTTAAAGGAAAAGAGAAGCAAACCAGGGTGTGGATAAAAGCTCTGGCTATATCCAGCTGCAAGGGAGGAAGAGGGAAAAGGAACAGAAGAAATCTGCTGAAGTTTCTGTAAGATATTAAGGCTGTATTAAACATACATGAAAGGGTAAATTTCCAGATTAAAAATAAATAAATAAAATTTAAAGAGCCCAGTTTCCTATGCTTTCAAGATGAAATAGATTATGGCAAGAAAAGCAGAAAAAGATGACAAATTCTCTAGGCACAAACCTTGCCCACCAAGGAAGCTTTCAGACAGAAAGCCTTGGAGCATGTCCTGAGGGCTAAGCACTCTCTTGACTGAGAGGAGCAGGACTCGTCAGTAAAAGAAGGACTCTTGATGGAACAGGGGTCACCTCAAGCAAAGGAGAAGAAACACTTGTGTTCCCACAGAATGGCTCTCATGGTTCCTTTTCAAGGTGAAAGTCTCTACTGCCCTGTAAAGTGACCAAGTGTCATTGTGCCTCCATTTCTTTATCTGTCAAGTGCAGATAAATACAAGTGGAGTTACCTGCAGGAAATCTGAACGGAAATACCAGTTTTGTACAAACAATGGGTCAAGATGGAGACTGGTGGAGTGGCAAATAAAGATGACTTTCAGGCAGTGATCTGAATTGCTTGATAAGTCGCATACAAGCAGCTATTTCCCATAAATAGTAACCAGAGAAAAACCCAAATAAGCTGTAGGAAGAATGAGATCATTTCCACTTCTGAAATATTATTTAACGTTAACATTTCCTTATGGGGATGGGCCCTATGCTCAAGGCCCTTACACAGAAAGGACAGACATTGCTGCCAAGCCCTGCTTCAAGGACTTGCCAGTGCAGGTCTACAATTGGTTCTTAGAAAGACAAGTCCCTTCCTTTCCACTGGGCTGATCCCTCAAGTCCCAGCCACATATTCCTACAGTTTTCCTAATAATGAAGCCACAGGCCAGTTAGGGCAACTCAGCAGCCTGACAAAATTAAGCTACCAACCAGTCCATGCTCTTGTGAAAAGGAGACCACTCTTCCATAAGATAGGTAAATTGGTTTGTCCCATCCTCCAACTCCACAAATTCAGTGAAAAAGAAGCAATTAAATAGGGACAGGCACAGAGGAGAAGGGAGAGAACAGCACTGTCCCTTTTGCAGGCAGCCAGACTTGGACGACATCCCAGTAAAGTTTGGATACACTCGTGGCAGTGGGTGGACAGGTCTGTCCCTTTGGACAGAGGCCATGCATGTCAGACTGGGTGCAACAGAAAGCCCAGAGCCCAGCGGTGACAACTGTTACACAAACATTGACTCTCACCAGTGAGTCACATCCCTCTTGCCCCCACTTTGGCTGGCTCTGTTTGGAAATGGGCTGGTGAAGAGGAGAGCTGTGCAAAGCTCTCAAAACACAGGCTGTGACTACTTTCTGACATTCCCTTTACTTCAGGCTGCAGCAGTACAGAACACAACCCATTTGATCAAATGTCATTTGATGGAAATGGTCAAGGTGAGGCTAATCATGACAAACAGCTGAGCACCCATCCATGTGCTGCACTCTCCCAGTCACATTTACAGAGTCCAGGAAGGGTTTGTACCACGTGCTGCTCCCGTTTGTCTCGTGAGCTCTCCCAGGTTCTCCTCCTGGGGCACTGCCTGATTCCTGCAAAGCCCAGCATGGACAGCAAGCTCAAACAGCAGTGCTGAGCTGCAGCAGACACAGACACAACCTGCACTTGAATCTGAATAGTTTTATGGTCACTTCAAGACTTACAGCAATGCCTGGCACTTGCTCTATGGGAACACATCAGGAACATCCACTTAAAGGTCCATCCTAATTTCTCACTCATTCCTTAATGCATCTCCTCTCAGTCCACTCAACCACTCTCCCAGAAGAGTTACCAGCTCAAGTATCCCTAACAAAACCTCTAATGGTGACTTGAAAGGGACAAATCCTGCAAAATAAAACCACATTAAATTGCTGTTATTTTCCAATGATGCAAGCATTGAAGTCATGAATATCTGGAGTTTTCTGTTTTTAATTGCAGATGATGTATGCACAAAGGAAGGATGCTCTTGTGGCTACAACACAGGAAACTGCATTAAGTAACAGATGATCTGGATTCTATTTTATTTCCTATGTGCAAAAACAAACGATACAGAAATAAAAAAGAAAACATGTACTTAGGGTGTGCCTCAGTTACCCTAAAAGAATGCAAACATCATTTCTGTAGCCAGCAGGTCACGTTAGGAGGCTTAAGGAGTTCACAGGCATAAAGGACGGGTGTCTTAAGTATCAAGAAGTTATTAATTCATTCTGAAAATTCATTATTTGCCCTAAAACATGTGAGACGTGTGGGCCCTCCTTTGTAAGTGCACTTGTGTGAGCTGCAGCCAAGCATGGATCTGTGTATTGTGGGTTTGGAAGGGTGTGTGGCCAGATAAGCACCTGAGCTGGCTTGTACTGTTCCCAAGACAGGGTTGAAATCTCACTATGAATTCAGAAACAGGGGGAAAATATATGGGAAAGAGCAACAGGAAGGACCACTGAATATCAATGCTCTGCAAGAGGCCAAATTTGGTGATAGCATTTCCAAGCTGAGCTACAACAGCCCTGGAGAAATGCTGCTCTCGTGAGTGCAGCTGAGAGCATTCCTCCAATGACTCCCCAGTCCATGTTTACATATTCTGTTGCTCATATGCAAATAACATTATTCAGCTGCCTTTTAAAGTACTGATAAATAGGAAACCTTTGGAAAGTTTTACAGTTTCCCAGTAAAGCCACATGCAGTATCAGGAATGTGGTTTGTCACACTGATATAGCACAGGGTAAGAGAGAATATGTCCCAATTTCACAAATCACAAGGAAGCATCTGCTCTGCTCTATTCTCTTCACTTCTGAAAATGTAAGGAGCACCAAAAAATAAAGAGAAAGTAGTCTAATAAAGTAGTATTAGCACAGAATCAAAAACATTTACATCTGTGATTCCTCAGATGATTAATTATTGCTTCAATTGAGCCTTAAAATATACTTTAACTTCCACTCATTTACAAAATGAAAAGCAAGTGAAATCCCTTATCTTAGAACTACCCCTGGCAGTCAGAAAAGGTCTGGGAAAAACCAGCTCTTTTTACTCAGATTATGCTCCATTGATACTGAGCCCTACCTCCCTAGCCTAGATCCATAATAAAAAATTCATTATTCTCCCCAGATCTAAGATGGTAACTCAGGGTTGGAAGCAAGATCTGGAGGCTAGTCAACCTTTCTTTTTTTTTTTTGGCATCCCCTTGAGTAAAATTTTGCACAATAAATTATGGAAATTTCAGCAAATCCTGAAAGCACAGGGAAGCTGCTCTGCTGGCAGCCTCCAGGAGGGAAGGTGTGCCCTCCCTCTTCCCAGCATGCCCAAAGCTGCAAAGGTCTCTTGGGGTTGCTAGCAAGCCTCAAGCTGCTTTCCTCTCCTCTGGGTTATCCCTCACGTTAATAATGCCACAAAGGATCTCCATCTTGCAATAAACTGGAGCTGCAGGCTTTATTCTGCTTCCCTGTGTCACGTACCTTCCTCCCAGCCTTCAAGCAAATTATGTTTTGCCCCTTTAAAATAATTTCCAACTAGATCTGGAGGTACTTCCCAAAACTGAAACATAAAAACACATGATCTTGATAATGCAAGTCAGCAACTGTATCACCTGGATTGAGAAGGAAATGAAGTAAACCCAGCCTTCTGTCCTGGCAGGATTTTGAAGGTGTAAGAGCAAGGGAAGACCCCTGACTGGTAACAAGTATCTACAGCAGCCTGTAGGGAACAGACCCCTTCATTCAGTAGCAGAAATATATCCAAGATAGCAGAGAATCCTCGAGTCATCACGGTTGGAAAAGACCTGCAAGATTAAGTCCAGTCCCTGACCAAACACCACCACATTGACTCAACCACAGCTTTAAGTGCCACCTAAAATAATTTCTTGAACACTTCCAGGGATGGGGAGCCACACATGCTGACACAGCACTCTCCACATACAGTTCTCAAACAATGCAGATAATTTCAGCCTGATTTCAGAAATGTAGAAAGCAAGGTGTAACAAAACTAATCAGAGCCACCAAAACATAAATTAAATCAAAAGTTAACTGTGCAGCACCAGCATCCGAGGCACACAGAGTAACTTGCAGAAGCTGCCAAAAACCTGAAGGAAGAGTTGAGACCCAGAATCAGTGCATTAGTCCTGAATCTCACCTTGAGTTTAGTATTACAGTCAGATCAGGTCAGCGCTGGGCAGACACACTGCTCCTCTGGCAATGCTTCACACAGACACACGTTTGAAAAATAACGTGTGTGCACTTCAGGAACATAAAAATGCTTTATGGAATCCTATTTTTAACACTAAATGCCACAATGAACTATAGGAAAGTCTAGAATGACAGCAGGAAACAGAAGAAAAAGCTCAGTTGACCTGAGCCTGGGGATTTTTCAGAGGTGCAACTGCAGAGGATCACAGGAGCCCTGGGGCTCACACAGCTGCTGTTGAGGGAGCACATTCTTCACGCTCTTCTGGAGAAAAACAAACAGATCCTGGCCACACTGCTGGCAAAACAAAAGAAGGCTGGGAATTCACGAGTTCTTGCCTGCACCTGCAGGGATATTTGACAAAAGTGAACTCACTAGATCCTGTTACTGTTGACATTTCATCTGCCACAGGGAGCTGCTCAGAAGTCACACAGCAGTATCAATCAGGGTGTTCATTCGAGGCAGCACAACTGCAAGTCCACCCAGGCCTTCCCTGCACGTGTATTTTTCTCCATCTGTAGTGACCCTTGCAGGAGGCAGAAGCAAACATCTCCTGCCAGTGCTTTTCCAAGTCCACTGGCTACCCAGGATGGTGAAGATGTCAAACTTCCTTGGATGCGCAACTTTTAAACACCCAAGGACAGGTAGATGAATTCTGCCTGGCATCTGACACAATGCCAACTCTCATTGTGATGAGGATATCTGGAATGAGCCTTTGGATTTAGCAGTTTGCTTCTCCTCATAATCTCCAAAGCCTCTAACTGTTGGCTATGCCTTGTAACAGGTTTCCCAAGCACCTTTAGAGACCCATCCTCAGCAAACAGTCCTATAGCAAACAGATCCCACTTTCAGTTAAATTATGTTCCAAAAGCCCAATGAAGCAAACAAAATAGGTGGGATCCCTCCCTCCCCTCATCCCCATCTGCACCACAGCACACTGGACCCTCCAGCAGAAGAGGGCCAGACAAGTCTGTAATGTGGATAGGCACAGCTCCCACCAAATTTAAGACAATTTGAATCCAACTGTGGCTTGAACATCTTGTCATTTTTACAGCCTTTAACTCTGGGCACCTCACAGACAGTAAAAATATTCTCCACATAAAGAAAGAAGATGAAGATCTGAAGCTCTATATATAGTGTTTGCTAAAAATACCTCTTTGGAGACATCCCTTGCCAAATAGGTGCCAAAACTTCAAAGGCTGAATTATCATGTTGAAATATTTGAAATGCAAGTTGTTATGATTCTTGTGAGGCATGGCTGGCAGGCAGAGATGGCATCTTTCAGCTCCAAGATCTGGTCCAGGCAGTAACTGGAAATAGCTCTTTGGTGGCTTCCATGAAATGAATCAAGGGATCTCAGTCCAGCTCTCAGCAAATCAGGAACCACAAAAGCATCTGTAAGAGTCACTTCCTTTGCTGATACCATTCTAAAGGCCAAGGACTGACTAAGGTAGGGAAAAAGAATTATCCTCCCTCAAAATAGCACTTTCCTTCAAAACACAAACTGCTTTTTCCCAGCATCTTTTGTGAAAGCATCCCACTGCATTTTTACTAAATATGAACTCATCTAAGTATTCTTTTAAGAAATACCTGAAACCCAACACTTCACCAGTAGCACAGCCCATGACCTGCTGGTTTCCAACATGCTAGAACCATGCAAAAGGAGAGCAGGAATAATCCCATCCCACATTCTAACTGCATTTCTTTCCAGAGCCAACAGAAGCTTCAGAGCTCTCAAGCATTTTTCTTTAAGAAAATTTAGCACAGAAACAGAGGTTCACCTTGAACCAACCACGACATTTCAAAGAAATCAATCATTAGTTGTATTTGCCTTGTATCTTGCCAGTAAAAGGGCAGGAAGCAAGCAATACAAATTTAGAAAACTAAGTAACAATATTTTAGACTCTGCTTTAAGAAAACAAAGTAATTTTAGCTGGATGTGTCACAAACATCATTCCGAGCAACAGCTTTGAAAGCAGCAGTCGAGTCCATTAATAACTGGAACTTTTTGCATTGGGATGGCACAAGGTAACTGAATCTAATCACACAACATTAGGGGATTGGTGCTGCTCAGTAAATTCAGAGATGCCAAGTTGAGCAAAAAGAATGTGTTCCATTCACAGATGAAAGCCTTCTGAATTTGGTGCTTTGTAAACAGCTGCTAAACTGATTGAAGGATGCCTGTGAAGTACACAGGGTCAAATGAGGTCAGTACCTCAAAGAGTACCGCGTTTCAATATTGAAAAAGCACTCGTGAAAAACATCTCAGTACACTTACATCTGCCTAGCACTTCAAAAACTGTCCTAAGTATCCACAACAGAGGAGGGATTATTCTTTGTCAGCCCCCTCTCCCTCAAAGCTGATGAGAATTATACCACCAAATTCAATATGGGTAGTACTTATATATTAAAAAAACCCAAGACTTCTTGGTTAGAATTAGCATTGACCGAGGTACCAAAGGAAATTAAAGAATTGCAAGAAATTGTTAGGTGTTTATTTTACTCACACCTTAGTCAATGCCATTAATCTGGAAAGCCATGGGAATGCATTCAGTAAAGAAGCTTCCTTAGCTAAATTTTATTTCATTAAAGACCCTACAGTCAGGGTCAAGCACAAACTACATTCCTGACCTATCCAAGGAAGGGAAAAGTGGAGGGAAAAGCAAAGGCAGGTGCTTGCTATAGCACAGGACAAAAAGCCCCTGTTTCCCTGCCTTGATGTACATAAATACTGGCAATCCACTTGTGTCAGTGACTTCATCTTGTAAAACAGGTGCTTTGTTGACAAGATCATCCCCATCCCTGAATAGAAGGAAGCTGCACCCAAAGCACCAATTCACATGTTCCAGACAGGAGTCTGGCCTTCCATCCAAGGCAAGTATGGAGCTTGAGCTGCAGTGCTTCTACTTGGGGTTTATCAGTTTGCAATATCTGAGGAGGATTCACTTTAGGATTCAAGGAGAAGGGGGGTGGGTGGCCCTTAATTGGGTGACAAAACCCAGCCTTGTCTTGGCACACAAGTGAGGGTGGGAAAGCACTTGGATTCCACACTGACATAAGAAAATCTCATCCTGCAACTGCATTCTCCAGCTGCACACAGGCAGATGCAGATCCACTCTCCCTAATGTCCTGAGTAAGGGCACAGAAGCTTTTATCTTCTCAGCCTGTACATCTTTAAAGATGACATGGCTGATGGGGAGCACTTCAGCAAAAGAACCAAGAAAATGCATTTATGCTCTGGTTCTCAGACTGAGAAAATTACAGGGATAGAGAAATAAGAAAGACATTGTCAGGACTAATTTCAAAACTTAGCTTCTACAAGGAAATAATACAAATAACACTAACACCTTTCAGTTTCTTGGGGTTTGTTTTTTTTTGTTGTTGTTGTTTTGTTTTTTTTCTTAAAGCAAAATAGTATAAGCAAAACTATCATTATAATTCTTCTCTTGCTGTCCTTTCTCCCTAGAGCAGCACAAGCTCATTCTGTGCCTGGGGTGCAACACCTGAAACTGGACTGAACCATAAACAAAACCAAAACTGGCTTTCTCAATATTGTTGCTTGTTTAACAAAAAAGGCAGAGAGAAAATTAGCTAGAACTACTTCTCTTTATTAGAGTATAACAATCTCCCCCCCCAATTACTTCATAATTACTTCCCTTTTCTTTTTTGACTTTCCACTATGATTTCAATCCTTTCAAATGCAGTGATCCAAAGTACACATTAAAAAAGTGTGTCCATTGGTCGTTCCCCAAATGTTCCTTTTGACTGTAAAGATTATTTTACAGAGCAGAGAATGTTATTTTGCTTATTTGAACATAAAAAGGGCAAGCATGCTTCTTCTTTGTACCCTCACAAAGGTCGGAGTTTTGCATCTTACTGAGACCAAAGGTAAAATAGCAGTATTTTTGGCAGGCTCCAAGGAACCTCTTTGCAGCAGAGGTGCTCAGCAAAATTATTCTGTCAGCAGCCAGGCTGCAGCACAAGCAGTGAGCAGCAACTGCAGCCAGTGCTGTAGGTCAGTGTGTATTGAGACATGAGAAATTCTCTCTTCCCTGATTTTGGTGATACAATGTTCATCTCTGTCTCCTGAACTCTGAAAGGGATTTGTTCTGTCTTTTTTCATGTGCCACTACAAAAGTGGCTTACGTGTCTGTGAGCAAAAGCAAACAGTTCACATGAATCAGGTGCCCTCTGGGATTAAGTAGGGCTTAAAGGTATCCAAGTGTGAGCCTAAGACTCTGGAGTTATGAATGAACCCCAGCTGCCAGAGACAATGCTTACAACGCTTTCAGCCTGACCTGGGAGCAGGGAACAGGGCAGCTTGTACTCAGATGCCTCCTGAAAAACCAAGTGGAAAGTTCCTTTAGGTCATCCTACAGCAGCATCAGCACAACTGACCCTCACTGAAGGAGCTGGGATTAGACCAGAAATACATTAACTTAAATATCCACATACTGGTCAAGCCCACTGACACATCCATGGCCTGAAATTCTCTGCACTGATCATATCAGTATGGCACTCATTTCACACTCCTCACTGTGACAAAGCCCAGAGCAAGGCTGGGAGGACAAGAGAACACATCATCATTCCTGTCACAAGAAACTTTTATACAAGTCCACTGGCATCTAAGTTACATGCCAGGTATAACCAACCCTTTGGAAGTGCCAGGATTTACCTGCTCAAACTGGTTAGCTGGTAAACACATTCTAATCCTCACCTGGACACCTCCATCCTTCTATATATGACTACCACATCAGCACAGCTGGAATGCAAGGACTGAGCCCACAGATTTGTTCTCCTGTAACACTACCATAGCTTCCTGCTGAAGCAATGGATGAATGTTGCCTGTAAACACTGTTAATTACTGAGAACTAGAGCAGTCAACAACTGGTGCAATGTAAGAAAGGTAAAAAATTTTCCAATTTCTTTGAAGATTTGCCAGCAAAGCTTGACAATTTAAAGCATTCCACTTTGTTTTTTTCCCTTTATCACTGGCTCATGGGAAAAAAAGAAGACAAGGAGAAAAGAGAGGAAAAAGATTTAACAGTCAGAAGAATCCCCTTCTGTATTCCCTTCATCTTCCAAACAACTGGAATTGTTTTTCTAGATCTCCTTTTCAAAATGCAATTCCAGCAATTCAATCTCTTACCTGAAACTATTTCTGAAGATGCTCCTTCCTGCTACCACAGCTCATCATAACTCAGTGATTTCCAGCCTGTGGTGCAGAGGGCTGGGAGGTGGATGATGGCCAGAGAATGTGTTGTGCCTTGACAGCAGTCTGGGCTTCACTGGACTTGGGGACCACAGCCTCAACCTCTGTTGCTTATTGTCATTCTGTCCAACTTCAACTTCACTTTGATTTCACAAAGAATAAGCAACTTACAGGCAATTATTCCAGGTGTTCTTAACATAACTGTTGTGGGGTTTTGTTTGACTTTTTTTTTTTAAGAAGGGGAAAAAAACCCACAAAAAAGTTCCTAATTGCTACTTAGGCAATTGTGCAGTGAGGTCACCACATCCAGACTACAGGTGGGCTAAGATGCTCAAGTGATACACACTTTATGTGATCTCTCCTTCTCTGTTAAATTAAACATAGAGCAGGAGTGTCCATGCAATAATTAACCATAAGAGGAACCATCTAATACACTTCAACATGAAGTGGTCACTTATATTCTTTGCTAACAGGAGATTTGAGAGACAAATTCATGAAGGACTCCTGTTTTAATAAACCTCAGTTCTCTGCCCTTAGTCACTACTTCCTGAGACTACCTGTGACTGTGAAGACTGGGAATGGACTAAACAGTAAGACTTGACTAGAAATTGTGCTTACAATATCATCAGGTTTAGCTGGTTTGTTTCTCTCCTCTGCCCCCAATAAACCTGAATATTAATATTTCCTTTCCTACAGCATTCATGGAAATAGAGATACATGCTATAATTAATTTCACGAAGTGAAGGAAATGAATTAAACTATCAGCAGACAGATTACTCTAGCAAGGGAAGTTTTCTTTAGCCACAATAAAACTTTTGATTTACTCAAGTGCAATACGGCAAGTCAGTCAAAGAACAACCACTCACCTGTTCAACCAGAGCTGGTTTTCACATTGGTGGAACCAACCAAGCACAAACAAAACCAGTAAAAACCAGTGAGAAAGATGCATGTTAATGACACCAGAAATGATAAAATTCCTTTTCCACCTTATCTTGAAAGTCGGATTTGCTGCGATGCACTTGACTGCCTTCCAAGACGCGCAACCACAGGATCTGCACCACAGGCAACTCTACTTCAGAGAGTCACAGACTGGCTGGGGCTGGAAGGGACCTTAAAGAGCATCCAGTTCCAACCCCTGCCATGGGCAGGGACACCTTCCACTATCCCCGCTTGCTCAGAGTCCAGCCTGGCCTTGGACACTGCCAGGGATCCAGGGGCAGCCACAGCTTCTCTGGGCAACCTGTGCCAGGGCCTCACCACCCTCACAGGGAACAATTTCCTCCTCATATCCAATCTGAACCTGCTCTCTGTCAGTGTGAAGCCATTGCCCCTTGTCCTGTCACTCCAGGCCCTTGTGAAGAGTCTCTCTCCATCTTCCCTTGTGAAGGGTCTCTCTCCATCTTTCCTGTGGGTTCCCTTCAGGCACTGCAAGGCCACAATGAGGTCACCCCAAAGCCTTCTCTTCTCCAGGCTGAACAATCCCAATTCCCTCAGCCTTTTAAACTGCCTTGCTCAGTCTCACCAACAGTATTTGCTACACCAGTGTCTGATAAGCAACAGCCATTACTCCACTAAACAGGAATGTGCTTTAACAGCTGCCTGTTACCTGTCTGTACCAGCCATGGCTCTCACTGCTGAATGACTGCATCCCACAGAGAACCTCATGAGCAGAACACAAAATTCTCTTATATTTCCAGATTTCACAGCTTGTTAAATTATACTTTTAATTACTGTAGAACAGGCTTGCTTCATTCTACATATCCAGTTGCTAGTGTTTGAAGAAACAAGCACTCCCCCTAAATCCTCACCTTGTGATTAAATTTGTTCTCCTTTCCTGCTCTGCGAACACCACAGAGCACAGAACAGAGGAATCTAAAACTTCAAGAAACAACAGCTGTCTTTAAACAATGCAGTGAAATGCTTTTGTCTGGGGAGCTACTAATGTAAGCTTTCCTCCTCATACAGGACTCAGCAGGCTAAAAATTAGTGACATTTTAAGTGGAACAATTCTTTCATCATCAGGCTGATATTTGGCTGCCTTTCTGGTTGCCTCCCTTATAAGGCACCAGCAAGAGGGAAGGGCAGGGAACATATTATGCAACTGTTCATTGTAAAAAGTAATTAAAACAAATTTTAAGGAAAGTCTGTAATAAACACTTTTCCAATATACAAAAGACAAAAGGAGCCTCATGCCATGTCTAAGGTCTGCCATTTTTACTGGGCTAATCGGGGAAAAGGGAATTTCTCCTGAAAGGAAAGGTTTTCCTTCGTTTTTATGGAAAAGAGTGGAACACTGAAGCCTGTGAACTGCCCCTGCCTTCTCCAGAGTCTGGCTCAAATCTACCCAATCAGCCAAAGGGGCAGCTCTGCACTGGGTAATAAAGGGGCAATATTGGGACACCTGCAACCTGTCCCCTCCTCTGTGCACAGGTGTGATCCATAGAAATCTAAGACATCTGATTCCAAGTTCAGCTTCAAACAAGGGTAACAGGGTTCTGTGGTGAGGTCATCCAGATCTTGGCTGGTTTGTACACAACAGCCCTCCTGCAGACAAGGAAACATCCTTTGGAATTTACCTATCAGTTCAGCTCTAAGTAGGTCTTTACTAGTGAAGTTATAAAAACACTGAGACTTCCTACCCACAGAACAGACTCAAGAGTCTCCAAAGGGGCAGTGATCTGGCAGGAAAAGGCCTCACCTGTCCTTTGGGGGGCTCTCAGTGATCCTGGAGGAAGCTCATGGCACAGCATAAGCATGCCAGGGAAGCAGCCTCACTCTCTGTTCCATCAGGGACAGGGATATGGAGCCTGTACCACCAGCAGAGCCCCCCAAGCACACACAGCTCCCCATCTGTGACAAGCTGCTCCTGCCAAGCCGCTTTCCTTTGCTGCTCCTGCCTTCAGCAGTCACTCAGGGCAGCCAAGTGTGTACTGGTGATGAGTCTCCTTCCCTCCTTGTGCCTTGGTTGTGAGAATGGAGGTTATGACTCCTGCCCCTTCCACACACTCCTGTGTAGGGAAGCTGAGCATCTTTGCAACTCCTATGGTTTGGCACGACCCAATATCTTCATTTTAACTGCAACCAACTGATGCACAACTGTGTTTCTCATAAGCATTATTCCACTACAGTGGCTGATAAAAAGGGCCTTCAACCAAGTACAACTTTCTGGGAAGGCCAAGTTTTCCAGGTGTTTGTCTGGGGGATGGTGGGCTGGGTTTTGTTTTCCTACCAGGAGATTTAATTGCTAAAATACCTTGGCACATTTTATCAATGCAGTGCTTAATGTGACATTACACACAGTGCTCTCAGAATTGTAAACAGCTCTCTTTATTACACCGAGTAGAAAAAGGTCTCACAACCTTTCATCTGGGCAAAGATAACATTTTTGTTTCCCCTTCTGTGGAAGGAAATTTAACATACTCCAATATGCCAAGGTCTTTGCTAAGACTGGAGCTCCTCCCCAGCATGTCAGTGATCACAGGCTCACACTCTGGAATATAAGACATAGCTAATATAAATTGCAATACAGTGAACACTCTTCTTCTGCCAATAGATTCAAGTTATTCCTTTACTTCCTCCCTCCCATTCATTCAGTCACCTCTGATAAACTCCATCTGTTTGCACAACCTGCACACACCAAACTATTGCTTCATCTTGGCTCTTCTGTGTTACCAAAAGGTGAAGAGTTGATTCCCTTTTTACTACTTCAGGACATTCTCACTCTTGGGAAATCCCATAAACCCAGGCTACCACTTTAACCAAGCATTGCTCTTTATACTAGTAAAAACACGATGACAACAGTTCCTTAGACAATCAAAATCCCCTAAAAGTAGTGTTCCAAATTCTAGGTATCTCTTTTCTTCACAGTCTGATCAGTTGTAACTCTCATAAAACCATGGGTCAGCTAACAAATTTGCAAGTTTGTAGGTATAAATATTAGAGGCTTGCAACACAAACTAAGTTTCAAGCCTAGAGTTCAAACCAGAATATAATAATCCAAAACCTAAACTACCAAGAAATCAGAAAATCAGATATTTGAAGCATAAAAATTAATATTAATTCCTGATCCACCATTTTCCTTTTTTTTAATCTGTAAAAAGTATTTAATGAGCTATCAATGCACACCTTACAAGATTACAAGACAGTATTAACTACAACAACTGCCCATTTGAATGCTTCCCATACTGAGCAAATTATTTATGACAAGGAAACTGAGTTTTTCTTGATCATTCATTTCTTCTCCTACTTCCTGTTTTGTTCTATATTGTTAAGATGAAAATGTTCTACTACTTCCCCATGCAAATACAGGAGCAGTGGGACTGCCAGCAGTTATTCTGGAGTTTTATGCTACAGACTTACAAAATTCTCTGTACCAATCAAATTATGAAGTCTGCTCTGCATTTGACAACTAATTTCTGAGTCTTCAAGACAAGACACTGCCACCTTGAATACAGTTCATTTAAATTCTTACCACCAAATAAATAACTGTTCCCTGAGTTCCTAGCCCACAATATTAAATTGGCTTACCCCTGTGTAACAATTTTTTGCACAACAAAAGCTGTTATTTAATCACCAGACTTAGAAAAATTCTGCACCAACCAATCTCAGAAATTAGACTCCAGTTATTTATCAAACCCATATTTTCAAGCCACAGCAATGCAATTACCACTAGTGGCAGGTCTGCTCTAAGTGCAGCTATATGTTCAAATGAGCAACAAAAGAAGATTAAATGATTTTGTGGACAATTGTATGTTTGATTTATGTCAACTGCCATTACCCTAAGACACAAAGCCTCTTTCTGGGAGACTAAAAGCAAACCATTTACCATATAATATCAGCTTAGCAGGCTTTGTGCTGATGAATACTGCATTCAGAGAAGCAATTCTTTTCATTGCAATTTCCATGTCTACCCTGCATCTCCTGGAATACAAATATCAAAGTTTATCAACTGGCTTCACATTTTAACTAATGCTCAGCTGAAACTTGGTGGGAAGAACAACATTTCTATTGGAATAAACATGGACTGAGCAAAAACTGAATCTGAAGGGAGAAGATAAGCTTTGAAAGCAAGACAAAGCCAGTGGACACAGACAGTGACTAAGCTCCTTGTGGTCACCACAGGATCCAAGAGCCATCCCAAACCACAGCAGCAACCTAAATGATTAAAAGAACTTCTACCCACCATTCAGACTTTGGGGACAAAAAGACAGAGGAGCCAAGGGTGGCTACACAGAACTCCTGAGAAAGAACAGGCAAGCAAATCTCAGCCACAGGCACTGTGCATGCACTGCACTCCAGAGTGACATCCCATATTGTTCCAATCCAGGAGGGTCCCACCAGGGACTCCACTGCAGATCAGATCCCCAAGGTCAGCACCAAAAAGCTCACACAAACAGGTCCACAACACATCATCTGACAGAAATCCAAAATTTCTGTTCTCCTGGGAACATCTTGCTCCTCACCAAGAGCATAGGCCTGGTTCAAGTCCACTGCAAGTTGATGATGGGGTGTGGGTTTGCTGTTTGTTTTTTTAAGACAGACTAACTTCTTGGAAAAAAAAATAATTAAAAAAAGGGCAGAAGGAAATAAAGCATGATACCTGTCCTCTGTAAATATCTGCTTCTGAATTCTGCTTAGCTAGTGGCTTGGGATTTGTCTTCCCTTGAAATGTTTGAGAAATAAATGCTTAGAATTTTTTTAAGCTCTGTTAAGCAAAAGTATTTAAATCGAACATACAGTATGCCATGTACATTATGAAAAACAAATGAGTTCACAGAGCTATGCAAATTTGACTTTTCCTATCCAAGACATTTCTCAAAGCCAGGAGAACATGTCTACATACGGCACAGAAGGTAAAACTGCAGCAATTCTATTGGATACAGTAACAGATTTCTCACATGCAATGAGGGTGCCCACTGATCATCACCTCTCAGGTCAGTAGCCTGTGGGCTCCTATTCCTTTTCACTCTTCAGAGTAAAATTAAAGCTGATATTCTTTCATTCCTGAAGCATAAGGAATGAAAACAATTTTTCAGATTCCTGTGTATATTCAGGCATCTTTTATGGAGCAGGCACAACAACTTAGTGAGATTTATTAGCCTTATAAACACTCATAAAAAACATCCCTCTCCTTTAAGTGACTTTAAAAAACTGTAATCAAAACACTGAATCAGCACACCTGACAAACACCAAGATCTACAGTCAACAAAAACCCCACTGCTCTCCAAAAAGAAGGTAAAAGCAAAACCAGTACATCCCACCAAATATCTTACAGGAAACGTCTCTTAAAAAAAAAATAATAAAAATCAAATGTCGGCATTGCTTTTGATTCAGAGGCTACAGCAAGGCTCATTTATTCCCAGTCTGGATTTTGCAAGAGGAAGCCAGGTACATCAGCGGAGGTACGCGTGTGAGCTCTGCTATTCCACCCCAAGGCGTTCCAGATCAAGTAAAACCAAACAATTGCGAGACCTCTGTAAGTTCCTAGCATTTAACTTTTACCTGAGTCAATGAGAATCGTCTAAAGACACAGAGCACGAGCCGGACAGGCAAACCACGGGGGCCTCAATCCCAAACTCCCCCGGCTCGGCAGAAGGTTTGAGATTTGCTCCTCCCGCGAGTGGAAACTTGTGAAGGTTGTTTGCTTTTCTAAGCGCATTACGGAGATAATTTCGTCCCTTTATTTATTTATTTCTAAAGAAGGCAGGACACCCTTAAGCCCAGAGCCACGTTCTGTAGCACGAGTACAGCCCAGCCCTGACCCTGCCGGCGGGGTCTCCGCACAGCCCCGGCCCTGCTCCCCCGCCGGGCTCACCTCTGTCCCCGCACCCCGGGGGCACGGCAGCCTCCCAGCCGGCGGCAGGGGGACAAGTCACCCCGGGGGCAGCGAGACGAGCCACCCCAGGGGCTGCGCGACGACTGACAAGTCACCCCGGGGGCAGGGGGACGAGTCACCCGAGGGGCAGGCGGGGGAACTCCCCCGCAGCCAGAGCCCCCCCCGATCGTCCCCGAGCCGAGGCTGAGGCTGCGCTCCCACAGCCTCCACGGCGATGGCTGTTCCTGCTGCCTCACGGTGCGGGGGGAGGAAAGAGGGAAGGCAGGGGGAGATTCCAGTCTCCAGCGGCAGCGTGCCAGGGCTGTTTCCGCGGGCAGCGCCGGGGCAGAGGGCGCCCGGCTGCCCTCAGGACCCGGCTCCCCTCAGGACT
>VXBB01003582.1:550571-606780 GCA_013399915.1 Illadopsis cleaveri | reverse complement strand
ACTGTGTCCAGGTGGTTCTGGAATATCCCCAGCGAGGGAGACTCGCCATCCTTTCCGGACTCGGTCACTGCCCAGGACAGAAGTTCTGCCTCCAGTCAGTGGAATTTCCTGGGATCAGTCCCTGCCTGTTCCTCTGGTGCCATTGCTGGGCCCCCAGAGCAGAGCCTGGGCCCTGCTGGGAGCCCTCCCTGCAGACAGGGACACCCAGGGCTGAGGGCCCCTCTCAGCTGGGGCTCCTCTCGAGGCTGGACAGCCCCAGCTCCCTCAGCCTTTCCCTGTCAGAGATGCTCCAGGCCCTAAATCATCTCTGCAGCCTCTGCTAGCCCCGCTCCAGGAGCTCCCTGTCCCTCCTGTGCTGAGGGGCCCAGGACTGGACACAGCACTCCAGATGTGCCTCCCAGGGCTGGGCAGCAGGACTTCCCTCTGCCTGCAGTCCATGCTCTTCCCACGATCCTGTCCCTCCAGACCAGCATAAACCTTGGCACTCAATAAGCTCTGCCAGTTGGGACTCACTGAAGGGCTCGTGGTTGTGACAGGTCTCACAGTCAGGAGTTAAACTGCCTTCAGCTATGCAGAAGGCAAATCTGTGAGCTCAGATTGGAGGAATGACAAAGGACATTAATCTGCTTCCATCATGACATGGATCGTGTGGAAGTGAGGCAAAGTTTGTCTTGATGTCATCACTTGGCTTGAGAGTTGCTGATGAGGAGGACTTAACTGACAGATTTGGGTTATTTTACCTCGTTAGTCTTTATGTAGAGATAAGGAACTTAGGAGTTCTGTGCACTGAAGCAGATTTCTTGCCCAGAGATCTTACAATTTCAGGATCTACAGCAGACCCAGAGAATCTACCATGGACCTCCCTGAGCACTGTGAACCTACCTGCTGAGACCAGGTTTTGAAAGCACTGGATTTGGTAGGTTTGAAATAACAGAAGCCTAAAATTAGCATGTTTTAACTTGAATGAGGTGCAGGACTGACTGTCATTTGGGACATCTGAACTCCGGTCCCATGTTTGAAACCTGAGGTAATGAAGTTGTGCACTCACGTTCACCGTGTTGGAAGCACAGACACATAACCCAGAAACAGAAATAGCAAGTGGGGAAAAGACACTCTACGATAAATAAATTCAAAATAAAGTGGTTATGGATCTAGAAAAGTGGTATTTCACTAAAGCTCCCTTCCCAGAGCAAAAGTCCTTAAAAATTGGTGTCAGTAACAGTGGTCAGTGGGAGTGACAGACATCCCTTGCCCCCAGCAGGAATGGGGAGTGGTGATAACTGGGGATTTCTGGTGTTTGTGAGTTGTAAGCTTTGATTTCAGTACCCTGCTCCTGTCTGCTCCCCGAAGCTGCCACAGGGAAGTCGGGGGAGGCAAGGTCAGTCTCGGAGAGATGATGAGGCCCAGCTGTGACAATGAAAATGGAATGAATATTCACAACGTGACGTTCCAGTTCCTGCCTTGCTGCTGGTGCTCCTCTGGTGGGTCCTGCCAGCACAGCAGATGGCAAGCACTGAAAGGCTGTTGTGCCAGTGGAAAATTACTGAGTTTTGTTGGTCCTGTGCATGTATGTGGATGTGTGATGGGGGAAGTGGGGCAAACTTCCATTTATTTAATTTTTTTCAAGAGAGAAAGGGAAACAAAGGCTCCCTAAGACTACAAAAACTACTGGCATATGAAGAACCAGTCTCTTGTTTTAGAGGAATGAGGCATGTCTGTTTGCATTTCAAGTTTTCTGTATGATTCCATGTAACTCCTCATAAGTCAGGATTGTTGATTTTCCTAAGTAAAAGTGCAATTAAAAAGAGAAACAGTGTATTAATAAAAGCACTGGCTGTTGCTTAACAGACCTATGGAAAAACTAAGTATTTCATGTTTCTATTTTTATGTGGCCGTAAAAGTATTTATGTTAGCGGACATTCCATTGCAAAACACACATGGTTTATTTTAATTTTCTAATTTTAAATATATGTTTTCAACAGAGCTGTACACATAGAAGGTTATCTCACTGCTATAAAAGTCTGATTAATGGGTTCACCACTGTTGCAGTTGAAGTTAGTGGGCTGGCGGCTCGTGAATATTTGAGCTTATCCAGAGTCTTTGAAGGTCTGCACACCTAAAGAAACTTACAACCAAATGCTCATCCTGGAATGGACCGTGGCAGAGCCAAACCTGTTGTGTCTGTGCAGGCAGATGAAGTTCGTTCATTGTTGAAGGAGAGCTTACAGAAATACCTAAGGTTTTAACCCAAACTATGACACAGTGTAACCATTACCAGCAGCCCAATAAACTTTTATTTCTGTGTATTTCCAGAGTTAGCCTGTGTAATACAGAAATATAAGCACCTATTCACCCTGTAGAAGGGCGGCAGCTCTTTAAGCTGCCAGGCACAGGAGTTAGACAAACAGTTTTGAAACAAAATCTTTGCTCTGAGCGTGCAAACTTCTGCAGGCTTTGTGCTGTCCCAGTCCCGCAAGCTGTGACAAGCAGCCAAGGTCCTGCGCCCTCTGCTCCGGCGGCCCCGGCTGCAGCAGCAGCCGCAGCAGAGGGATCCACCCCGGAGCGCAGCAATTAAAGGCAAACACAAAAGCCCAAATACCTCTTGTCAAATTCCACCGAACCTCTGAAGCCTTCAAAAAAACTTAGGGGAACGTCTGTGGCAAAGCAAAACAATGTCGTGCTCGTTATTGTAGTTCGAAAGAGGGAGAGCTTGTCAGAGAAAGGACCTTTATGTGAAGGTTTGACATTTCTTTCTTTGCAGTCAATTGGTGTAACAAATCCAAATTGCTGTATCAGAGTCATGCTGGAGATGTCTCTTGGAAAGGTTCAGAGGGGGTTTTAACCATGAAAGCTCCTTCTCAGCATCAGAAATAACCTAGAAATGTTTAATTCACATTGCATCTAACTACTTAATCAACATTTAGGAATCAATTCTGACTTTCTTTCTTACTGTTTTCCTAATATAGTCCAGGTGTATTTCTTAAGAATAAGCAAGAAAAATTCCAGAACACTTAAGATTGGTCAGGAAATAATGCAGAGCTAGGTAAGCATAGTGCAAGCCATTCAGAAACATTCCCACAAATTTTCTACTGGTTTATGATGACCTTTTTAGCTGCTGTTGACACTACTTGTAATCCAAATTTTACTTGTAGCTCCCTGATCTGTCTGAAAAACAGAAGTCTATGCTTTTTATATTCAACAGGTAGAAGGTCAGGAAAAAACCCAAATGCTTTAATCTGTTTTGTGACACTTTAGCAATGTGCTGTTACACAATTCTGGTAAGATTTCACACCTGCTGAGTGCACTGCAGATCTTTAGTTGCTTGATTCCAGCAGGGCACAGTAGTGAATCAAATGTTCGGAAAATGCTGCAGCATAGACAAAGATGTAATTTCTTAATAGGTGGAATGCAAATTTAAAAGGAGGCATATATGGCCATACTTCATATGCAGGGTTTCACAGTTGAATTAAACAGTTAAGATCTTGGGTCTGCACACTTGAAGAATGAGACAACTCAGAAATTCATTGGGTTTACTTCTGCGAGACCATTCACAGAAGTAACATTTGCTCACCCAGTTGTTTCCTGCCATGCTCCATCTCTCAAAATCATCATCAATATTTAAAAATACCTAACAACATCAGAATGTCTGCACCTGGTTCAGAGCTGGGCTCTGTCTTGGTCACATTTCTGTCTTCCTGGTGATCATGGACTGACATCTAGGGAAAAGGAAGAATGGAAAAAATTCACAAAGGATTCCTTTAAAACCCTCTTACCCTTCAACTATCCCGAGCCTGATGTTGCCTAAATAACTCCAAGGGTTTTGCTCTTCCAAATACTTGTGCAGTCCACTCTTAAAAGCCCGGAAACATCTTGTATTCCCAGCACATGGAACAGCGTGTTGTGTGAAATTCACCTCCTTTGGCTTGTCCTGAACCTGGTTCTGAGAGCATCTTGATGGGGATCCTGATTTTATTACCAGCACCGACAATGAACTGTCAATCCATGTCCATCCTGGCAGTGCTACTCTTTTTATTTTTTAATATCCTGTTCCTTCTCAGTTTTCTTTATTCCTAGCTTGAAAGCCATTCCGTACTCTCATGTGTTGTGTTGCCATGTTGCAATTTTTATTACATTTTTGGAAGGAAATGAACCAGAATTTCACCATTCAAAATGTGGACAAAACATGAATTTAACCGGGGTATATAATTTTTGCTTCACCTCTTAATCTAGAGGCAGAACACATAATTTGCTATTTCTCTTAAAAATAGGAAAAATTAAATTATGTCAACAAATAAGTAATATTAGTTCAATTTTTAAAATGAAGTGCCTTTTGAGGGTATTTGAAACAGTCCAGCTCTGTTCCATAGAGGCAACTACAGACTGTTCTATATCCACACCCTTTCTGAGAAACTTCTAGTTTATACTTTCCTGAAAGCCCAGATACCTTTCTTTATATTAATAGCATCTATGTCACAGGGAAACCATTTATATTTCCATGTGTGTAGTCTAAGGAACAAAGCAACTCATTCAGCTCTACAAAATCAAGGAAATTGGTATAGTCACCTTACAGACTGTCAACTCATATCCTGAACATCTTAGCAACTCCCAGCAGCCCTTCCAAAACCAGGAATTTGCCAATTTTCAATACCATTGAACTTACTTCTTTCCTATGTAAGTAGTATTATTTTTTTAGCATGAATTTCTGGCTTGACTGTGACTTTTGCAGGCAATTTGGAACCCACAGCAGAGTTCTTCCTGGCACAGAGATACCAGATTCCTCAGTCAGGAGTTAAGGATGTGACAAATTTGATTTGTTTTGTAAGCAATTAAAATATTTATAGCTGAGTTCGCTTAAACAACGTCATCTCTTAAAATATTATTCCTGGATTCTCCTTGGAGAAAATCCTTGGTGGACTTGCAAGAGACATATTTAGTACATGATCTTTTTCCATAAACAAAGAATCATGGAAAGTCTGGAACAAAACAGTTAACAAACACACTAACTAATAATAACAACTATTTTTAATTAAGGAAACTCAGTATTATTCATCAGTTAGCACAGTCAGCATTGTCCTTTCTTTGAAATTCCAGAGAAGAATGAAGGTGATGATGTTCCCAGTCAATCCTAGAGATACACAGTTAAAATAATACACTAAACAAAAATACTTGTGTTTTCTAGACATCTTATTCTTAGTCAATATATTTGATCTGTTCTTACACTGGTTCAGCAGTGATCATATGCTTTTTTCTTCTTAGCAAAGATTCTCTGCAGATTCTTTGCTAAATCCATTGTTTTTTTCACATTGTCCCGAGACATGGGAGATCAGCCTGTGTTGCAAGCTTAACCACACAGTCTGTCTTCTTACTCAACATTTGCTTCCTATATGATGATCAAGTGCAGCTTTTCTGTCTGACATAAAGCTCTCAAAATAAATCAGGGAAAAAAGAAACTGGAACAAGATGCAAACAAAATGATTCAACTTGCTGTTACATTCTGTTCCCTGTTTTTCAACCCTAATGCATCCTATTTTAGGGCCTGATACTAAAGTCCCAGGAGCTATCCCAGTGAACACAGCTTGTGGAAGAGCCTAGGGAGAGGATGTTCTTGCTTGGAAGGGCTGGAATCACAGCATAGTGTAGCTGACACAGGAGAACCAAGGACAGCAATACAGGCACGGGAGGCACAGAGACTGACTAACCTGATTGAATTGGAGCTGCCATGCCTTGTGATGTAACTCAGAACACCACACTTCAGTCACAGGGCACAGTCTGGCTCTGGTCCCACAGAATGGGGCTGAAGTGACAAGCTCTCCCTCCTGTTACCTCATGGATTGATGGTCAGTTGCAGGAGAGTCAAAGCCTGTGGTTCCAGAGCCTGTAGCTCAATATATGGAGCCAGTATGGGAGGGAAGAGGATGGATTACAAGGAAATGGGATAAATCTCAGTTGGGCTGTGAAGAAGCACTTCTGGAACCGTGAAAAGTTTGTGCAAAAAGGACTGGTATAAGCTTAGACCGTAAGCTTTGTGGTCATGTTCAGGCACTCCATTGCTAACATGAATGATCCAGCTGCACCTCAGAGGAGCTGCATGGAAGGGAGGAAAGTTTGGTGAGGGGACAGATCAGAGCAATAATCTGAGAAAACCACAGGTCCATGGATCAAGAAGTCTCAAGAGCAGAGCTGCTGTTTCCATGGTGGTAGAAACAAGCACAGTGTAAAGGGATCACTGGAAAGAACTTGGGAGGTTTTTCTAACCCAAAATTAAGCTAATCCGAGGTTGGGGAAGCAGTGCAAATCCTTAGGAGCTCAAAAATTTAAATCAGCTCTCCTCTCCTAAACTTTCACAAAATTCACAGAACCATGAGTCTGAGGAAAAAAAAAAAGGAGATGATGGTGATGAAATCCCAGGGTTTAGTCAAGTGCTTTGGTTATTTAATCTTTTCTGCTCTGTTCCCCTGCTACTCTCCATTTCAATGAAATAATTGAAAGACTGAAAAACTCTATCCTAAATATTCACACAGAGATGCAACCCCTGCTCTGCTGCATTCTTGATTTTCACTCACTGACTTCCAGCTCCATTGCCTAGAGCCTTCCCTGTTCCCTAAGTCCTCTTAGCAGTACCTGACTGCTCCTACAACACTTCCTCAACCACTGACAGGCTGGCAGAGGTTCTCTTCTCTTTCCAGGGTGTGTGAAGCATGTTCTTGTCATGCCTTTCATCATTGGTTCTTCTTACTGAACAGGATAGGGGTTGTTCTCCATGTTGTCTGCTGTTTGTTAACAGCAGAAATCTGTTCTAGATTTTCAATGCTAATCTGATCTTCAGTGACAAAGTTGCAGAAAGGACATTTCTCCAACCTAGACAGCAACATAGACAGCAAAGGACAACTCTCCAACCTAAACATTGGTTCTGATACCCAAAGAGAGAGAGGAAACTCTTTGCAGAACTAGAGCTGTCAGCCCTTGAGGTCTGGATATTTCTCATACATCAATGAAATGCAGGAAAAATTTTCAGGGTTAAAAAAATGATAGTTCTCAGTTTGACAAAGTTCAGTTCTGAAATGAGCTGGCTTTGCAAATTGGCTTAGCTACCTTTAGCACCTCATGTGAAGCAGGAGATTCTAGGCAAAACATTTCAAAACCAAAGAGTAATTCGCATTTGAAACGGGGGTTTAAGAGCCAGATTTTCCGTGTCTCACACAATCACTATAAATATTCAGAAAATGAACCCATTTTTTAGGAGAAGATTAACTGTTTTGCTGGTGAAGTCTTGACAAGGTATCAAGAATCGGTTCTCAGTTGACAGAAATGTTACGGGATCCCTGTCCATTTATCTGTCCTAGTTACAAACACATCCAGGCACAGTCTGTAACTGAATCTGGCACACGAAGATGTGAATGTACCAGCCTAACCCAGCAAAATCTCTGGCATTCTGAAGTTTTGATGTCAATAAAGAACACGTACCTTCTCCCATTCATCCTGAAAGTGACCCTCTGAAGTTTCCAGATGAAACACTAACAGCTCTGACAGCTTCCCAACAGCTTTGGCATTCCAGCAGGAGTTTTCAAAGGTTACTTAGGAGACAAACTGGTCAACCATTGCATCTGTAGGTCAAGCCTGTGTGAAATTGAGACAACCACCTTGTGAAGATCAACCTACTAAATGGGATGACGTTTTGGGGGCTCACCTGTATTGCAGACAGAGTTTGCAGTGATACCAACATCTGCCCAATTTAGCCTAGAGATTTGTTCAGGCAGCATTTTATGCCACTTCTCGTAGTTAAAAAAAAAAAAAAAAGTAAACAAGCTGTAATTTCCTTTTTGCTCCTTTTCTTTGTGAAACTTACTTTTGTTTCCGTCCTTTTTCACTACCAAGGTAATTGCAAGCATAAATTCTGTAAGTAGCCTTTTCACTTTTAATATACCACAACTGCACCCTGGAATATAATGATCTAAGCACAGTCTCCATCTGCAGAAGAGAAGAAAGTGATTTCAAGCTAACAAAATAGCTACAAACTTAATGCAGCCTCACACTTGTTTAGACTACTAATGAGGGAGAGCAGGGAAAGGAAAACAATTCTGTTCCATTCCACTTATCTTCTGGTCTTGGATCTTTAAATGAAAATAATCCAATTAATTGTCACAGCATGAAGAAAATAGTTGGGTCTGATAAAAAATGAGGCAGAATCCTAAAGAAAAAATGGATGTTTAAGGTCTTAATTTGAGCTAACAAAAGATCTGTTTCCCATGGACTGATTCCAGAGCCTTCTGTGCATTGTCCCTGAATGGAGGACCTGAATTGTCATTGTCCCTGAATGGGTCCAGTGTCACAGAGAGGTAGAGCAGTCAGCTCGGGCACATTACCCAGGACCACTTGGACCAGTTGTGTAATGCTGGATGTCTCTGACTGTCCTGTTGGATGGAATTCTTGCGGAGCCCTCAGGAGCCCAGAGCTCCGTGCACCAATGGAAACAGATGAGTAATTAAGCCTGCAGTGCTCGAGCCTGCTGTGGAGAAAGGCCACAGGGGGCCCAGGGAAGAAAAGCTTTTTAAAACTGCATCAAATGCCGGGTACTCTGTTCTTACCCTCCCAGTTAGCAGTCAAGGATATGCCACGTTTTTCAGAAATTACTGCCAGTCAGAAGCATGGGCAATAAGCTGCCAGCAGGGTGTCAGTGGAGCTGAAGCTGCCAAAGCCGTTTCTCAGCCTCTCCAAAGGAACAGAATGTTAATCAATGTACTCCTTTTTCTCCTTCCACTGTAATTAGCCATGCATGACCACAGCTTGACCACCTGAGTTAACTCAAAACTGTGGAAAAAAATCAGTGTACTCAGAAGGATTACTGACCAAAGAGAGTAGCTATGGAAGGACAAGAAGCAGTCAAATATCTGGCTTGGTTTGGTGAGGGTCAAAGCAAACAGTCAGATGATAGGGAGTGCCTACAAAAAGGTGTAAGCATGGACAAAAACTTTCTTAGGTTTCCATGGTTTAACTAGTCTCGTGTCTCCCTGGGACTTTTCCTTAGAAAAAAACATAGCTCCAAGGCTGTTTCCAAAGAGATTGCATATATTAGAGTTCTTCCACTAGCTGGAAATTTTTCATCAGCTGAACTAACTAGAAAACTCCGCTCTTTCATGAGAGTCCTGTCCTCCTTCCAGAGAAGCTGTGGCTGCCCCATCCCTGGCAGTGTCCAAGGCCAGGTTGGATGGGGCTCTGAGCAACCTGGGATAGTGGAAGATGTCCCTGCCCATGGCAGGGGGTGGAACAAGATGGTTTTTAAGGCCCCTTTCCATACAGAGGTGGGGGACTGACCCACAGAGCAACGTTAAAATCACAACTGAAACCTTTATTTCTACACCCTAAGTATTGGCTACTAAAAAAACATAATGGCAGTGAATATGGAGAAGAAAAATGTGTTGAAAGCAAAGAGCAACCAAATTCTTCAGAGAAGCTGGAGAAATTTCTCATCAGAAGAAAGTATTTCAGAAGTGAACGACTGGTCAAATAGTTGAAGGGAGAAAATAATATCTTAACTCACTTTTCATAAACATTTGTTGCAATAAATAAGATCTGTAAGTGTACACCAACAAAATAATAATATGAAAAATGGCAGAAATACAACCACATCACATTTACATCCTAGCATAAATGGAATTACTCTCTAAATTCCCTTCTAGATCTGTCTGTGCCTGTGAACCTGGAGCACAGCAACACTGGCTGGCAGGGACTCTGCAAATCATTATGTCCAAACACCCACTTGAACTGGGGCTGCCACCAACTCTACAATGGGTTGTCTTGTCTAGCAAAGTCCTGAAAAACCTCCAAGGACATCTACTGCAGTGTTTTTCTATCCTTCCACCAAAAACATATCCTAATATCCTAATGTCCAGTCTGGACTACCCAGAACAGTTTTTGGCCTATACCATCTTACAGTGCTGAGAATTTGGCTCTTCTTTGGCTTGACATTTTTGTAGCTCCTCTCCAAGCAGTTTTGTTTTCTTTTTAATTCATCATTTTTAAATGATGATGCTGCTTCACAGGATGCCAAAACTGTTGTGTGATCCTCTTAGTAACTGGCAGTGGGGAATGAGTCTCTACACAAAGAGTATTTGCTTATCCTGTGGCTGTTTGCAGGAGGAGCACACCCGGTGAGGTCCAAGGGCATCAGTCAGAGGGAGGAAAGTAGAATAAGGAGATCCACAGATATTTGTTTTTCTTTAGGATGAAATGACTTCTTTTCATTTTGAGGCATTTGTATTCTATATTACAAACCTATTAATCAACTGGTAAATGTTTAAACCTCATAGCTGGGCCTTGAGTTGCTTCTGTAGCTGTTAATCTTCAGTCAGCAGTGGCCATCAAGGTGTTGCTTCTTTATATCCTGAAAGCGGCATTGGCTGTAATCTCTAATAGCCCTGAGCATATCTGAAAACTGATTTTTCTACATGTATGGCCATGGATGCTGTAAGATTCACACTGCTCTCAGCTTCTGTGATCACCAGGAAGCTTTCTGGAGAGCTCTAGGACTGGTGCAATGTATTCCTGTTAAACCATCTGCCTGAGAGATCTTTTTTCCCCTGGAAGTTGTACTGGAGCCTGAGTTTAGAGCTCTTGATGGCACACTGAATGTTGCATAGATTTAGTCAGGCCTTTTATGGTCTTTTATTGACCATTAGAGGTTTTCTGGCAATGGCATGCTGGCACTGAACTGCTGTCAAAGTGTTTCTTAGGCTGCCCCTGAGGGTGGTTTTGGTCTCATTTAGTCTCATAGGATTTTGCTTTTTTAGGGGATTTTTTGTTAGACAACATCAGTTGCTGCCAAAACAGGCACAAAATGTACTTTGCAGTAAGCAGGTATTTAGGTGAAACATTTTGTGAAAGTTCACAAAAGTGAGCTTTTACAGAAAGTTCACTCAGCACTTCTATACCCTGAGTTTTGGGGTGCTTTGGGCAAAATCCAAAGCTGTGACTCTCCACACTAAGTGCAGGTGTAGTAATAGAAGTTTTATCACAAGAGATGCTGATCAGAGTGTTCTTTCTGCTTGTTTCTCCCCTCTCTGGAAGGATCTATTTTATTAAAACCATGTTAAAATATTTCCTTACAGTCCTCTATAAAATATTGGTGAAACTGAACACTGCAAGCACCTGTACTTTCCCCTCATTCAAGAAATAATCTATTTCAAGCGGTTTTTTAATGCTTCCACTGTTCTGCCTTGTCATACTAAGCCACACCACTAATTTTAGCCAAGTGATCACTACATTTGTGCTTTTTTGCACTTTTATATCCATTCTTCATTTGATTTCAAGTTCACATGCTGTATTTTGCATGTAATTCATAGTCTACCAGCTATGTGAACAGAACTAATCCTGTCAAAGAACAAACTGTCACTGAATTATAAATAATTGTCTGCAGCTTGGTCCAGGATTTCTTCACTATTCTTGATTAGGTAAAAAGATGAAAAGCTATTTCTCTTCCCGGTAAAAATCACATTTCAGTAGCTGGGCTTTTAAAAAGATCATTATGTGGCACAACTAAACCCAAGAAGGCAAAGCTTATGCCATTATGTTATTACCCTGTCCAATTGTGCCATTCCCCTGTTCAAGAATTATTTTGAATCAAGTAGAATAGCAAAAAGAAAAGTCACTTAAGAACTCCTGAAAAATAGAACATTCACCAAGGAATAATTCATGAGTAACCTACTGATAAAGCTGCCTCATTCTTCAAGTGTTACCACATCTGGTCCAGCGATTTTGACTTATCTAATGGTCAAATTTCCTGGTTTTGTTTTAAATTGCTGCAATTTCTTCCCCTCATGTCTAAAGCACCAGGCAATGCCTTCTGTAAGCCAGAACAAGTAGCCAAATGTCCCAGTTCTTTGTGGAGCAGTGGCAGTGGCAAGTCACTTTTAGTACAGTAACTCTGGAGTTGCCGCATCTTCTCCAGGCACGGACTTACCTCATGGAGCAGATAGATACAAGCACTGATAAAACAGGGCAGATGGCTGGAGATCTGCAAGATTAACATGTTATTTGTAAAACTACATCAGCTGTAAGCAGGAGAGGTTCCCAGAGACTGGCTGGCTGCAAGGGCATGAAGCAGGTGGCATATTTCTGCTGCTCTTGCCTGTAATGCTGCTCTGAGGTGTGTAGTAACATCAGTGAAGCAATCAGGAATAAAAACAACAAATGCATCTCAATTAAAAATTTCAGCCAAGTCTACACCCCTTTGCTTGTGAAAATTCATCACACCCTTCTTCAAGTGACACCTCTGAACTAGTTTGGGGATCTGTCAGGAAAGGGAGACAGCTCCCAAATGTGAGTGATTAACAACAGTTCAAGCAATTGCAGTATTTAAATCAGGCACTGATGCTCTCAACACTGTTCCTTAATCTCTCTTATAAACACTCTCTTCAGGTCCTGACTGATTAGTGCCAAAATAAGATCTTTTCAGGTAAAGTGCTCAGAGAAGGGCACCATCCACACCTTTGTCAACGACAGAACATTGCAGCACTTACCCAGTTCCAGTTCACAGCTGAATTTCAGTCCTGTACTGCTGAACTCAAGGGATGCTGCTCTTCTGATCCACTGCACCTCTGCCTTTATTCCTGCAGTGAGGTTGTTCCCTTCTGGCATCACTTGTGGCATGAAGCCTTCCTGACTTCTGTGCACATGTGAGGTTATGGCTTGAGTGACAGAGCTGAGGGCAGCAACCACATCACTCACACATTGTCTCTTCTCTCTCATTAATGGGTTTTGTCACCACAATATTGCTTCTTCCAGTCGTTCTTCAGAGTGGAAAGGACCCTGTTAATTTCGCCTGTCTTCTGTGGGCATTCTCATGATGAGATTTTAATTAAAAATACAGAGAAGGACTATGTTATAAGGAAAATTGACTGCTAGAATGATTACAGGAAGTAAGAGCAAGCCAAATTGCAGGTCTTGTTGAGCTAACAACAGCTTGAGGTGCTTGAAAGAAAGGGAATTAGAAATACAATAAGTTGTTGGTGATTTTTACATAATATCTGTCTTGCCAACAAAAGGTGATTTATCTTGTACTCAATGCCAATCCTAGAAACAGACAACAAAAGGAACTTTTTAAACTTTACCTGAGTGTGGGAAGAAATATGACCAACATTAAGGAAATTAACAGGTGTTCTCAGGAGCTGTGCTAAGGAACAGCTTTTTAGAATGCCTGTGTGTGCATGTGTGCACATGAAAGAATTAGGTTTACCAAAAAAAGTATCCATCAAAATTCCAGTGCTGGTGAAATGAAGTTTGACTCACACTCCTTAAAAAGGGTGGAGTGTGTGGATTCAGACCTGGCCCCTTGGTTTATGTATTTCTCCATTTGGTTTTATCGTATGAGTCACAAAGTACCTAAAAATTCACAGATGGAAAAGGCTGAGAAACAGAACGTCTTTTTTTATGATCAGCTGGACCAATTTACCATCCCAGACAGGAAAGACAATAAAATGAAATTAAAAATCTAACCTTTTACTGAAACTACTTCATGTATTCCCTCATTCAGTTAGGAAATATGAACTGTTCTAGGAACCACCAAGAAACATTAAGTCATTTGTAAAGAAACATTAAGTCATTTGTAGAAAGCTCAGATTATTACATCATCTGTCTGAACAGAGATTTATTGCTGCTAAAATTCTGTACTGCAGAAACACAGCATCAATAAATCATCGTTTACCTTGTCAATAGCTTTAATAGGAGAGGGAACAGGTTGGAAATTTTTCTGGATGCAGTGATACTCCAAAAGATCTCAGACTAGAATGTTTAGGAGTAACAATATTTAGTTATCTTCAAAGGGAAGGTCAGTAGCAAATCTGCATTACAACAAAAAGAAAAAAAGGACTTGAAAATTCTGCTTTGTGTCATTCCTTGTGGATGTTGCCACCCCTCAGGCTGCCAGAATTGCTCATGAGGGTACAGGTGAGTGTTCCTTACACCAGGGGAAGTGACTGATAACCTCCAGCTTGTGCCAAAAAGCACCAGACTGGGAGGATTATTTATGCCCAAATATTTGTGAAGCCTTTGCAACTGGAAGCACAATATAAATTCTGAATACTGTTGGTTAAGTGTGTTGAGCTCTTCGCGCAATTGAGGAACTGCAGTTTACAATGTGGCTTGTCTTTATGGGAAGAGATTTTAAATGATTTGCTGTTCTCCAACTGGTTACTGTGTTTAAGGTAGTTACTGTGTTATTCTGCAAAACAACAGGACTGTAATTTTAAAGTTGGTAGGATGAGATCTTGTACAGGCGAGGCATTACTGGCTCATCTATGGTCTCATATGTACTTTCCATTTCTTGCTTTTATACTATCCCTTGACATTTTGTCATCTGTTTGAGTATTCCCTTACTGATTGGGGATTTTGCTCCAGAAATTTATTCCTTTATCTAATTTTAAAGAAGACTGGATAGGCAATAGGGTTTTTTCCCTACATGATACTTCTTCTTTTCATTATAGTCATTAAAAAGTACATCCTAATTTAACTTTCCTTAAATTGTATTCCTAGAACACTTAATTCTGCACTCCCTTCAATATAGTTTACATTTCTGATCCTTTTTATCGTGGAAGTGTTTAGCAACCACAGTCAAATACTGCTCAGTTTCATCCCAAGAAGACTTAAAAACCCCTTCAAAAAGAAGTAGAATTTGTTCCAAAAGAAATCTCCAGCAAGGAACTGAAAAAAAGCTTTGCTATTTCTAATGTCAAGCTATTTCACATCTGCTTTTACATCAGAAGAGAAACTGAACTGAAAACACTCAGCATCTTTCCTGTTTACAGGTTGTCTTTAAAAAAGAGCTCAAGGCTGGAATGGGTAGAGTGGCCCTGTATTTATTGATCTCACCTCAGTTGTCACCTGTCAGCTATAAAAGCTCTTAATGTATCAGAGGGAAATGCTTCAAATGCAACATGGGGATTTTACAGCAAGAAAACGGCTTTAACTGAACCTTGGGAATTGCATCATTAAGCAGCAGTCTCGATGCAGAGGTCACAGTAATAAACTAATAATTCCTTATATTTCTTACTGCATCAGAGCTGAGGGGTGGAAGCTGCATGACTAAGGATTTATAAAACCAATCTCATGGTGACTGCAGTCTTTAAGCTAAAGAAGGAATTTATGCTGCCTGCTCATATTCACAGACCCTCAGTTTCTCTATTACTGTTTCAAATGTTAGAAAAAGTGAAGCTGTGGACATGAGATTTGTAAAATTTTTCTGTCTGCTTTACAAACTCTGTGGAACAGCAACCCATAAATGGGTTTATGTTCTGCAGTACATGGACTTTGGAAAATGAGATTCTGAGAAAGCAGCCAGTTAAGCAAGAAACTCCCCAAACTAGCCAGAAGGAAATGCAGAGAAGCATGCCCAAGGTGAGTGCCCAAAGTCAGTGCAGAGATTGAGTGGGTGATTCTGTGTGTGCTTCTCCCGCTGCATAAACTCCCTCTTTGAGTCTGTTGCCTAATCCAGGTGAGCTCCTGACATATTAAGGAAAAGGAAGAAGCCCAAACCCAAAGATAAATTGCATCCTATTTCAGCTGCATATTAAGGCAAATACAGACTTTAAAAACACAGCTTTGCTGGTTTGCAGTGGGGCTGTAAAAATAAGTCTCCTAATGCCAGTCTTGTTTGTGTTTTGGCCTGAGCCTCTCTTGGTTTCCATTGTGGGGGTTGCTTCCATTTGTATCACTCATAAATGTATTGGAACCAGGAACTCCAAGGAACTGTCCTTTTCCCAAGGAAAGGGAGAAGAGCAGGCAAAAGGCACGGAGGGCTGTAACTTAGAATGTGTGTTCCGACCTGTGACAGGTTTTTTGTGACCAAATATTTATCAAAGGCAGGTAGAGCACATCCGTTGTCATCCTGTGTATGGTTCAGGGTTTGATTTAATTGTTTTCCTGGAATCACAGCTGGACAAGCCAGAGCCAGTTTTGTCTTGTAGATGCCTCAGGGTTAAAGTGCAGATTGAGCACTCCTATATTTCTTTATAGGTAAATACAGGTGTGCCAGGAATTTATGGGTGCAGAAGGAAGTACCCATAGCCCCTGCAAGCAAGGCGGGGAAAGCTCCCTTAGGAAGCTTTGCTCTTGTCTGGGTCCTCTGTTCAAGGCATTTCATGGGAGGTGTTCCATGGAGGAGCACTCGCTCCAGTTCTGATCCCAGCAGATCAGCAAATCCCATGTGGAGCAATGCAAACCTATTGCATGTGATCTTACCCAGAATCAAACCAGGTGTGTTTGAAACCTGCACTTTTCAAACCTGGAGGCTGAAGAGCATTTCCATCAAACACAAAATTCAAGTAGATAGAGGAGATCCTTCAGGAAGTGGGAAGGCCTTGGGAGGTAACAAAAGTGGACTGGGCTGATCAGCCCTCCAAAACATGGTTCTTCCACTATTTGAAAGCTGATTCTTGACAAAAAAAATTCTGTATCAGGGAAAAACCAAAAGACTAGATGGATCATATGGACCCTTATAAGTATTATAAAAACTTTATAGCTTCTTGTAGATTGCTGGCTCATAGTTTGGGATGAAATCTTTGAAGGAAGGATGCACGTTCACTAAGATAACATGACACTGGGAAACCAATACCTTTTCTGCAAGGGTATGAACTCCCGCAGAGCTTGCTCTTTGCTTTGTTCTGAGTTTTGGAGTGCTATGGTTTACCAGCACAGGTGCTCCATGCACTTTATTCTTCTTCATAGGATTTTTGGGGTTACTGAGTACTTCACATGGGATCTGTCATTCCTATGATCTCAAAAAATCAGCTGAATCAGCTGAAAATGTAGCTTTGAGCATAACAAGAGGCATTAATGTATGATGGACTTGTGAGAGCTGGATCCATATGTGAGAGCTTGATCTCTTGGCAGTCTGTGTTGTCAGGAGCCAGGAGAAAACATCCAGCCTAAGATGGGAGTTCAGTGTGTGCAGAGTATGATTAAACATCTCAGTATTTCTCTATGGGTCCTCTATGTTTAGATTTAATTCACTCTTCCCCTGTGTCCCTTATGAAAATGGGAGCAGTTTTCACAGTAGTGGGATGATGGCAGGAGGGGCACCTTGTGGGATATTTGAACCTCACCACTGGAGAGCCAATCCAAGAAAAGCAGACAAAAGGCAAAGGCTTTCCTGTGGTTGAAAGGTTCAGCTTTGTGAATGCTGATGCAGACCTATTTTGTTTACACACTTGCTAATTAATGGTGTTTGCCTAGTTGTCTCACTAGACTAATGGTTAGTTTTACTTTGTAAATAAGACAATCTGTGGTTATAGTAGAACAGAATCTCTCACTGTGGGTTTGTCAAGTAAATGCAGATTGCAAAATACAAATATCTACTCTGTCCTTTGAGAAAAAGCCTGCATTGTAATTCTGCAAAGAGTTGTCTGGTTGAGCAATAAACCTCCTGTGAAACACACAGGGTCGAGAAAATACAGGTGGTGAATTTGAAATCCATGAGTTGGTGTTGCTGAAAGCATCATTGCTTTCCCAGAGCAGGAAGGAAGGACAGTTATGGAGTAGATCACCCAGCATTTGTCTGATGAGGTGTTGGGTGCACAGCCCTCAGAGGATGCTGCAGACCAAGAGGTTTCATGGGATAGGGACCACAGGAAGCAAATATGGCTTATTCCAGTGAGGATAAGGATGGTAATCCTGGAGTAAGAGTAAGGCAATACCATAAAATTGTGCTTGCTTATATGTTATGATGATGCTAATTTACATTTATTGATGACACACTGCCTCTGCTGACTGCTTAATCCTTAAGAGAACTTAGCACCTGCAAGCTCCTGTGGCTCTTACAAGTGGTTGTGAGTAGATCTGAGCTGAGGACCTCTCCCCCATCACCCTCAAAGGCAGCTCACAGAACTAGTCCAGACACCTGGTGCTTTAGGTGAGAGAAATTCCATCTTTGTGTGGCAGCAGCCAAAGTTGCAATGCTGAGGTGTGTAAAAGGGCTGATCACTTCCAGTGGCTGGGAGTTCAGAAGGTGCCTCAGAAAGCTCGTGAGCAGCTTTATGTTCACTCCAGGCTTTTCCTGCTCTGCTCCTCTGTGCTGGCTGTGTGGCACAGAGCAGAGCACTGTTCATATCTCACCCCTACCTGCTGCCTTGGCTTATCATGCACAACATCCTTAATTAGCAAAAGCATGAGAATGAGACAACACATTAAATTGCTGATGGGGATGAGTATTTCACAGACATTTCTCTTTCAGTCAGTGAGAAAACCAAACTGAAGGTGTGTCAGCATACTCACAACAGCATCACTCAGGATGACCATGCACGTGATAAAGCAAATTGCTTTCAGGGAAGTGACTCATTGCTTTGGGTTTGCTTTTTTTCTTTTTTCCTTGCATTATACATAATAAGCATATAAATGTGTTTTTGTTTATAGATGGCTCTGGGACAAAAATACACACTGTGTGCATCATCAGTTAGGTAATTCATGTCTGCCTTTATCCAAGGAAAGCACAACTGAAAGATGACCATCATGTAATAATTATGTTTCAGTGTCTCCTCATATTGAGTCAGGTGATTTTGATGAAGGATGGCTTCTGGGAGATTGTGAGACTCAGTATGTCTTGCCTTGCTGTGTTTATTCTAAAGTACTCAGACCTATCTTGTCCTGTTGTTCTGGTTAATTTGTTAATGGATAATTGATTTCGAGGGAGAGGAAAGTTTCCTGTTAATAGTCAACTTTACAATCCTGCCTGCCTGGATATGTAGGATGGCAAGATACTGGCTGCCAGATCCTATTTCTGATCTTCAACCTCCTCCCAGTAGGTATCTGATGTCCTGGTTTACCATGTGTCCCAGCCAACAATTATGCCTTAGCAAGTCAATACTGAACAGGTGTCCCAGGGTGCACCTTATCAGGTGCAGATTATCATTTCAACTCTACCAGGTTCAGAAACACACAGCCAGTCACTGTAGGACAAGAAAGTTGGGTTCGTGGCTTTTTGTTTATTTTCCCCCACTAACCAGGCATAAAGAGAGCTGTAAAATTTCCCAGGTGATCTGCAACAAGTCATTAGTTGAATTTGCTGTTGGCTGTAAAGAAATAATGTTTCACTGCCATTTGTGCCCTTGAAAGTCAGCCTTCAGTTCACTGGACCTCTGTAGCCATTTGCAAGTTGTTTCAATTTAGGAGCATGAGACAAGTATTAGAAATCCTCTCTGCTTAAGAATTCTCTGCTTAAGAACATTAAGAAGCATTTCAGTACTCATAAAAGTGAATGCTGAGCAAAGGTAATTTGAAAATTATTGCTGTGATTATCAAACTGCAGTACCAGTAAATAATGTGGTATTATAAATTCAGTAAATAATTTGCATCCAATTTCCACATGTTATTACAGTGTCTGTCTGGAATTTGAAGTGCTTCATCCCATCCAGTGTCTGTAGCTCAGCCCTGGGGGAAGATCAGGGTTTGCTGGTTTTGTTAACTCTTGAAAACAAAAATCAAAGATGGCAATTGGATCAGCTTCCTACAACCTGGGGTGGAGGGGGCTCCTCTCTCAATGGCTTTAGTGCCAAATTCAAATCCTCCTTTAACCCCAGAACCAAATCCCATGAAGTTTAGCCCTGCTTTTATCACTGATAACCCTCCTAAGACTTCAGAGAAAATACTCTGTGCACAAGGCAAGAGCCCAGGGCTATATCCAGCTCCAGCAAGGCAGCTCACACAATCCAAGCTGACAGGACCTTGCTGTGCCAAGTGCATCCTGCTGGTGACTCACCTGTGTGGCTGGGTCAACGGCACCGTGAACTATTTCCCTGTTTACCTGAACTGCAAGCGCTCGTGGGACGTGTGCACAGGTTTTGCTTTTGCTAGAGGGAAGTGTAGCAAAGTCTGGTGAGTGCTGACATGGCCCCATGCTTGCATTATCCATTATTGTTTATTGTGGGAATGCAGATGAATGGTTCTGTCCCTCATTTGCCATATGGCTGACAGCTCGGCAGAGCCCAAGGTCTCCAGCTGTCACAGGCGGTGGCACAGCTGACAGCAGCATGTGGCTCACTCTCCTCTTGTCCCCAGTTGAGATGTTTTGAGGCTGAACTGGATCTGTGTCGCTACATGCCATCAATTCACCACTTGGCTTGCCTAAAACGCTGTCACAGCTGCTTGTGGCTGACATCTTTCAGTTACCTGTGTGAAACAGTCTCTGAGGGCCTGCCACTGAGTTCTGTGTCTGCCTCTGGGTGGTTTCATGGGAATGAGCAGATAAGATTGCTTTTTTCTCCCATTGTGCCCAATGTGGTTATTCCTCAAAAGGCTGGGGCTGCTTTTCTGAGTTTATGAGAGTAAGAGATGGCTCTGCAGGCCACCAGTGTGTATGCTCCCTTAGTGTCATCTCAGAGGACAAGTAGTTACCCTGGAGCAGTGGGATTGTGTTTGGATGCCTGTGCACCTGTGTTGTTCAGCATTTCCCCCTAATCATGACAGTCACCCCCCCTCCATTAACATCTGATGCTGTTTCTGTCCAAGGTGGAAGAGGATTTGCCCTTCCTCATCGGTGTCAGCATATCCAGTGCACTGTCACATGGTTTCTCTCTGTATTCCCTGCAGCTAATGAGGCTGCCATTGTACAACAGCTGCAGCAGAAGAGCCGGATTCATCTCCAAATTTCCTTCTCCTGGATTCTGCTCACACAGCGCTTTTTCAGAGTGATCTGTTCCAAGGGAATGTGTAACCAGTTGTTGTCAGGATGGACCCACATTATGGACCCATACTGGTCCCATGTATGGACAAACCAAGTTCAGGAGTAGCAGCTGATACACTGCACACACCTTCCAAACCATCAGTGCAGGTAAATCTTCAGCGTCCTGTAGCCTGGCCATGATAATGAAGATTCTTTAGGGAGGACAGACTCAGAGATGCTTCTGCTGATCAGAACTTTTTATATATTAAATAATCTACTTCATAGACTCATAGAATCTCAGAATGGCCTGGGTTGGAAGTAACCTGAAAGATTATCTTGTTTCAAACCCCCTGCCAGAGCAGGGACACCTTCCACTAGCCCAGCTTGCTCCAAGCCCCATCCAACCTGGCCTTGCACACTGCCAGGGATCCAGGAGAAGCCACAGCTTCTCTGAAAAACCTGTGCCAGGGCCTCACCACCCTCACAGGGAACAATTTCTTCCTCATATCCACTCTAAAGTTCCTCTTTGTCAATGTGAAGCCATTGCCCCTTGTCCTGTCACTCTGGGCCCTGGTCAAGAGTCTCTCTCCATCTTTCCTGTGGGTTCCCTTCAGGCACTGCAAGGCCACAAGGAGGTCACCCCAAAGCCTTCTCCTCTCCAGGCTGAACAATCCCAATTCCCTCAGATCTCACATCTCAGAGTACAGTGCATTGTGTCTTTAGGTGGTTCTCCTAAAAGGACCCAGTGAAGTTTTTGGTGAGTTGCTGGGTGTATCAGGTGAACACAAGAATCTGTTGACTGACAGGCAGCCAATTCATCAGATCCGTGTAGTGATGGTTTGTTCAGGGCAGCTGTAGTAGGTTTAACTGGCTGCCATAATGCATGGGCATGAGTCATTTAGCCTGAATTCAGTCTCACAGAGGTTCAAAGCAGGCAGATCACATCCACACCATAGCTACTCTGCTGTGCTCTGGAGCTAATTTTAGTGTCACAACATAGTTGTAGCTACACTTGTGGCAGATAAGGAGCTGCATTTGTGAATTGGTACCAGCAGCATCACCTCACAGTGACATGACCCCACTGTGGGTGTCCCAGAGCAGTGTCCTCAGAAGGATGGCCTGTTCCCACCAGGCAGGGGGCAGTGGGCCAGGGTGTGGATGAGGAGCTTTTTCTTCTTGCCAGGCTGTGGCTGCACCTCTGTGCTGAGCTGCACAGCCTCTCTGGGGACCCAGCAGATGCAGCTCTCTACAACAGTGACATCCTCCTTTTGCCTGTGTCCCTCACATTCAACACAGAGAGCCCCTATGGCTGCCCTGGCTGATTTGGCTTTCCAAGTTCAGTTTAGACACAAACCTAGGCTGGGTCCAATTCAGCTTTTCAAAGGGATGAAGCAAGCCTGAATCTCTCTTTTTTCAGTCTTGTACTCACAGACTTTATAAGATCCCAAACTGATATTCAGCTTTTCTAACACATTGTTTATGCTTATCCTCATGTTTTCCTCCTCTAGTCTAAAATTCACATTTTGCTTTCTGTATGTGCTATTTTTTACCATTCTTTACTTGGGTCTTGGGCATGCTATGCAGGCAGGCTGTTAATGCTGACTTTGCTTCACCCATCAGCAGCACTTGAGAAATCCTTCCATGCTGGGCAGCAAGATCTCTTTCCAGACCCTTCTAGGGTCTAAGCCCATCCTTCTAGGATCTGGCCCCACCTTTTGTACCACTTTTTGCCAACAGAAAGGTTTCATGCAGCCTGGGCAAGGATTTTATGCCTGAGAGCTGAAGTCTGTCAGCTCTTTGTTCCAGCTGTGGAGACAATCTCTTTTTAGCATCAAATGTAGGTGTGTCTTGAGCTCTGGTTTCCAGCTTCTAACAACAAAAGGACAAAACAAAAGGGCTTCTGTTCTCATATAGTTTCAGAATAAGGTGAAGTGCTGTATTTCTTGCAGTCATATCACTTCTAGTGATTTTGCCCTTGAGGACAGCATTACCTCACACACAACAAGAGAACGTCTGTGTGCTGAAATGTCAGGCCTCTTGGGACAGAGATTTCTCTTTGTAAATGCTGTAGCTTTCCACAGTTCTCCATCCCAGTTGATATTTTATTGGTTCTTGTACACAGCTTTGCACAGGTTTCCTTAACACAGTGGACAGTTTTTATTTAACACAAGAGAGGGATCAGTCACAGCAAGTGGAGCAGCCAGGTAAAACTGCTTTAACACCTGTGCTCTCCTGCACACAGTGTGTTTGCAGAGCCCTGCTTCCCCCCTGGCACATTCTTGTTTTACAAATATCTCAATCTCTCTGGCTCTGCTTCAGCTCTGCCTTGTTTTTCTTGTCTTTCCCTGGTGCCAGTTCAGAAGGGCAGCACCTGCCTTCCTGTTTGTACATCAGTGCCTTCACCTCAGCCAGGGGCTCTTGACACTGTGAGCTGCAGAAGCAGCATCTCCTTGGGCCATAGCTGGAGAATGGGAACACAGCTGACATCTGATTCCCCAGTTAATCCATAGGCCCCATGCTAATTGCCTTTACACACTAGGCTGCACAGCCTAAGTGCAGGAAAACAGCTTGTGTCAATCCAGAGAGCAGCTAATGAGAATAACCAGCCATTAACACATCAAATCAGATAATAAATGCTGGAGAGCACATCTGATGGCTCAGAGCCTCTTGTAATTTGTGAGGGTTGTCGGTTTTTTACTTCCCAGTAAAAAAACAGCCACTCCTGCACTTGGCTTCATAGGAAGTGGCTTTTCTTTGGATTATAGATCAAATAAAAATGTATGGTGAATTACAGCAGCTGGGGTTTAAATCCTAGACTTACCCATTGAAACTGTAGTCTTCCAAGGCCATGTTTCACTCTGCAGGTCAAGGACTTCAGAGACAGCTGGGGAAAGCTGGGGAGTCTGGAGCTCTGTCAGTCCAAACACTTTTACCAACAGGCTCATATGTGGGAACTGGGGGAGAAGAGGCAGAAAACACACCAGTGAAGTGTGCCAGAGTGCCCTTGTGTGCTGCTTTGCCCTGGCCTAACTCATGTAGGGTTTCTGTATGTGAAGATTGCTTAGCATTAGTCCTTACTATAACCACAGAGGAACTAAGGAAACACATCTGGAAATAAACTACCTGGAGCTAAAACTTTGGGAATGGCAATTGGTGGAGTTTTCTAAACTTTGGTTAGATATTTTGCTTGCCAGTCTCAAAGCTCTCCCCCGTCAATTATATATCTGTGTGGCACCTCTCCACAGTAGAAATTGGCAGTTGCTGAAAAGCTCTTCTCTTTGGTGTGGGAAATAGCCAAAAATCAGTAGCCTGGAGAGTGTAAATGCAAAAAATGAAGACTGCTGAGTGCTTTTTAGGCTGGACAGTGGTGAGAAGGGAACTTGTATAGGCAATGCCATCACTAGCTGGGATTTGCTGTTCCTCTTCCAGATGAAGCTGCTCTAGGATGTTTCATGACCCATTCCCATCACTAGTTACTAGTGTTACTGAAGTGGGTGAGAACTTTTCAGCATCTAACTTCATCCAAGGAAGGAGTCTTGCAGTGGCACAGAGCTGCTGGACACCTTTCTTGGGTATTTGCTTCAGCAGATGGACACTTGGAAGGGACTGGAGCTGGCTGCTGCCTCATCCAGCTGCTTTGCAGAGCACAGAGCTTTTTTGTCTTGCAAGTGTCTCCTAAACACAACTGATTCCCTCCTGCATGATGTTTTCCTCTGGTAAACCACTGAGACTGTGGCCTTTCTCCTGTCTCAGGGTTTTTTTAGGATGGATTTCTTCCCTCCTGGTACAGCACTGGGGAGGAAGACACTGCTCATTTTGTTGTGTCTTTTGTGTGCATCCACTATGGGATAGAAGACCACAGTTCCCAGGAGCAGAGCAACATAACAGGATCTGCAGCCAGACCATTTCCATACAAAGCCATCTTCTAAAGCATTGTTCTTCTTTTCAATGAACTCATGTGGCTGTAGAGCTGGAATAATTTCGGTATGGTTTGGTATTGAGGCAGATTAATTGTATTCCAGCCATGCACTGTGCCAGGATGCTCTTTCCTGCCAGTTTTTAATGTCATTCAGAAGCAGCACATGCCCACAGCTCCATTTCCTCACCTGTCCCTTGGCATTATTAGTTTGGCATAATCAAGCAGTTGACAGCAGCTGCCTGGGTGACTTTCACCGGAAGGACTGGCAGAAATGTTTCCTCTTCCACCAGAGGACATATTTGAAATACTGGTGGATTTATAAAGCCTGCTTCATTGCATGGAAAGGCAGCAAGGATCCTTTCTTGGGGAGCTATTGAGAGCTCCACAGATGAAAATCCTGCTGACAAGTTTCAGTTATCATTAAAATGAAAATAAAATGTTTTCCAGTTATTTCTCCTTTTGCCAAGATCTGATCCCAAAATGAAAAATGCCAGAGGAAAAGAACTCTTTAAGAAAATTACAGGAAAATTTTCCCATGAAATTTGAGACCTTTAATTAGTTCACATCAGGTCTTCAAGGGGCAGAGAACATCAATGAACAAGGAGAAAATTTCTTTTTCTGTGGCCCTAACTTGTTTTCAAATTGCTTTGAGCCGTTTCCAGCCAGCCTAAATTCCAGCTAAATGTCTGTGCCTGTAGTGGGTTTAGTGCCTCTGGAGAGCAATTCAGAAAGCCTGAGGGAAGTGCAAGAGTGTTTTGAATCAGACAGCAGGAAACAGGAGACAAAGATGACACTTGGTGGCATTTAAGCCAGCTGAATATGCCCATTTTCTTCTGTTTGTTTTTTCTAATGATGCTACCAGCTGGTGTGTTTAAATATTTACTTCTATCTTCCCTTTTTTAGGAGGTGGGCTGTGTAGGAGGAGGAGAGAATTCTTTTATTTAAAGGGGCATAAGGTACAAACTCAGCCTCTGTCCAGTGGATGCTGTAGGATCCTTCCAGAAGGAGGATCTTGTCCATGGTTCACACTGTATCTCACAAGGAAGTGGGACTTCTTCTAAGTGACTACAAGACCAGCAATTCAGAAACAATCATTCATCTGAGTTAAAAGATAATAAATATTTGTACAGTAATTAAAATATCAAATAAAAGGACATACAAAGTTCTAGTCAGGAGGGAAGTAGGTGGTGCTATGTCAGAGTAACCCTTTGTGGGCTGGATCTCTGCATCCTCCTTTATGCAGTGCCAGGGGCTGTTGGTGTGCTGGAACACTCTGTGGTCTCCTGGATTTTCATAGGCATGATGCTGTTGTCCACAGGGACATTATGCTTGTTGTCCTACCTGCTCTTCTCAGGATGAAAATTATGGAAAGTATAGGTGTGAACCACGTTGATTGTAGGACCAGTGCCAATCCTCCATCTAAAATATTTCATTTTAGACCATAAAAAGCTCTGTCAGAGTTGCTGCATGGTTATGGAGACCTAAGAGCTGTCATATTTTAGGCAGGTCCTTTTTCAGTCATCAGACAGCAACAGCCACTTTCAGTTCTTCAGGGAATTAAAACCAAAACACCCAGTGATGTCAAACTATGACATCTCTCCTCTCTAGGGACTGCAGCCTTTCAGAACGCTGCTGGGAATAGGGAAGAAAAGGCAGAGAAAAGTAAAGTAATTTGTGCAGTGGAAACCAAACTGCCTTTTTCTAACCCCTGCTCCTGGGGTTTAACACCAGAGGCACTACTGGCGTGTCCAGCCTGTGACCCCAGGGTGCTCAGCTCCAGCCAGAGGTGTTGGATAAACCCACAAATCCCTCCTCTTCCACAGGGAAAAGCATTTGGTTTCTGCTGAGGCTTTTGGGAGGATTGTGTCTTGCTCCCAGAACAGACCCGGCCTTCTCCTTTGTGAAAGGCACTGGCTTTGCTGTCATCTTCCAAACTGAGAACCCCTTACTGCCCTACAGGAAAGTGTGCCATGAGGATGGGCAGGTCTCTGACATCCCATTTCCTTCTTCCTTGATTCCAGCCCCTGCACTGTCTCCACATTCACAGCTCTGGTAAGGCATTAAAAACTGTGGCTTGTTTCTTTCTATCTTTGCTACTTGCATGGCCCTTTACACTGCAGTATTTAAACACTTTTAATGGATTTATCTTCCCAGCAGCACACTAAAATAGGGAAGGACCATTATCCAGAATTTACAGATAAGTAACTAAGACATAGGAGCCTTAATTCCTAGATTCTGGGGTGTATCATAAACAGTCTGTCCAGCACAGGGAAGAGATTCTGCCTCTCCGTGCCTGGTGTGCTGCATCCAGCTCTGGGTCTTCAGCACAGGAGAGGCATGGAGCTGTTGGAGTGAGGCCAGAGGAGGGCCACCAATCAGAGGGATGGAGCAGCTCTCCTGTGAGGAAAGGCTGAGACAGCTGGGTTTTTTCAGCCTGGAGAAGAGAAGGCTCCAGGCAGACACTGTTGTAGTGCTCCAGTACCTAAAAGGGGTTTATAAGAAAGATAGGGACAAACATTGTGTCAGGGCCTGATGTGATAGGACAAGGAGTAATTGGTTTTAAATTGTGAGAGGGTTGATTCAGACTACATATAAGGAAGAAATGGCTTTACAGTGAGGGTGGTGAAACACTGGCACAGGTTGCCCAGAGATGTGGTGGGTGCCGTGTTCCTGGAAACATTCAAGGCCAGGCTGGTGGGGGCTCTGAGTAACATGATCTGGTCGAAGATGTCCCTGCCCATGGAGGTTCAAAGAGCAGGGTTTTCCCTGGTTTTATGATTACAATTATAAACATAGCATGACCTTTACACAGAATTACTATTACAACATATAATTATATGGAAGTGAAAAAAAAGGAAAAAAGCTTTGCGGTTTCTCAGATAATTTGCCGTAGCTTTTATATTCCCCAGCCTTGTAAAGAGCCTTTGTGAGTTTTCTCTCCTAATGCTCCAGCAGTAGCTCTCCTTTGAGCTTCTTATCTGTCAGCTAAAGCATTTTAGATAACGCTTTTTTCATACACCCAAGCACCTTGTGCATGCAAACCTGTGAATGAAAGTGGCAACTACTATGTGTCTCTCATGCAGCCACTTAAGGACCTTTTTTCATTGTTTTCTGTATGAACACAGGATCATTTCCAACATGTGCACCCTCAGAAGCTTGGGGATAAGTAAAATGGTACTTCCAGTGTATTTTTGCCAATGAATATTTATCTACACAAGAGTCTTTGGCAGGATTAGATATTGCAACAACTGGAATGCACCTACACAGATCCCTGTGATAAAAAGAATTCTCTCTCTTTTGAATGAGGCAAGAAAATCATAGAATCACAGAGTAGTTTGGGTTGGAAGGGACCTTGAAGATCTACCAGTTCCAACCCCCTGCCATGGGCAGGGACAACTTTCACTAGCCCAGGTTGCTCAGAGCCCTGTCCAAGCTGGCCTTGGACACTGCCAGGGATCCAAGGGAAGCCACAGCTTTTCTGGGCAACCTCTGCCAGGGCCTCAGCACCCTCACAGGGCAGAATTTCTTCCTAATATCCAATTAAAACTATCCTACTTCAGCTTAAGACCACTGAATATATGCATTTAATATCTGCCAAACATATGCTTTGGCTGATCAGACCATGACTGGCTTGCAGGCAGAGAAATGCAGTTACTTGTTTGCTCTTCAGGCACATTTCAAAGCATGTCTAGAAATTCTCCTTCAGTCCCCACAGTCCCGTGCATCACAAGATTTTTGCTTATTTTCTTCTGGAGCATCCAGCTGCAGTGCTTTGAGGTGAGGACACCAGCCAGTCCAAGGGCCCAATGTCTGTTTGGAGCAATGGGTACTTGGCTGAGGGAGACCTGAATCCCTGCTCAGATTCCAGAGTGGAATCTGGGAGTTTTGCAAAGCAGTGTCACCATCAACAGTTCTGATTTTTATCCCTTCTATTTTAGTTCAAATTTAAAAACTAAAGCAGGGAATGCAGGGGACTCTTCACCTCATAAATGCATCTGTAAGGGACACATCTACTTTAAAAGGCTATTTTTTGGACAAAGTACCTGCAGCATGAGAGCTAACTTCAGTAACTATCCCCTAACATTTATGTAGGGCATTGTAAATCAATGGAGCATAAACCAAGGTGGTTGTCCAGTGAGAAGGTTGATTTCCCTTTGCCCTTCACCAGTGTTTCAACTACAGACCTGTGAGGAGGATTTCTGGTTTGGAGATAAGATTACCCAGGTGAACTATCTGAAAGGGAAAAAGAAGGAGAGCAACTAGTCTGAGTTATTAAAACATGAGAATAGCTTAATTTCATCCTCTGCTCTCTGCTGACTCACTTTGACCTTGAACAAGGCCTCTTTATGTTTTCCTGACTGTAAGAAAGGAGTAATAATATTTTCTGCTTCCTGGAAAAGGATGTGAATATAGCTCAACATTTCTAATGTGCTCATATGGAAGGCACAGGGGGGGAAACAAAGTTCTTTTTCCATGTGGCACATGGAGGAAGACTAATAACCACTAATATCCATAATGCTAATATCCATAGTATTGCAAACTTCCATTCAGGTTGTATTGTTTCATCCAGGACATTACCTTTTTTACCCCTATATAATTCCTTTTTTTGAATTATTTCCCTGAAAGAGTCAATCAAAACAACTCTTCAGTTCCAAGATTTGAGCTTGGAAAGAAAAAAAAAAACATAAATTTTTGTCCTCTTACTAAAGGCTTGATGATTTTGCTCAGAGAGATTCTGGCATCACTGTCTGATTAGGGGCAGTGTCAACTGATTTGGGGTAAAATCCCTTTTAGACCTTCTATCACAAAACATCTGGCTCAGCAATGAAAGGAAGTGCTCAGCAATGGAAAACCCTGGAAATGTCACCTCTGCCATGCTTGAGCATCTGATGAGGTTATAATTTGATGGTGGAAAAAGTTCTGAGCAAACAGTAGCAGTATTTCAGGTAGGAAAGGAGACCTGTATTCTGAAATGAGGATTTTGGAAACTCTGTGGACATGTGCACTGTCTGTATTTTTATGTAAGAGAAGGTATTACTTCTTTGGACCTGTCAGTGTGACTTTGATTCTTGAGAAGGTTCTGAAACAGCTGTTAAAAAATAACTTTGTAAGTATCTCAATGATATAAACTGATAAAGGAAATAGCCAACAAGGATTGTTGAGAATGGATCATTTCAAGCCTGTAGAGTTCCTGCCTCTGGCTGCTTAAGTGGCCTAGTGGGGAAAAAAAGGAGGATACAACTCATGTAGTATAATCTCAATCCCAGTGATATTTCTGGAACTTCTTCATGACATTCCCAAGAGCAAACTAAGGAAATACAGTTTTGATGTGGTTGTGATAAGGAAGGTGTGCAGTGGTTGGAAACTTGCTCCCAAAGAGTGCTCACAGCTCTTTTATGATGCTCTCTTCTGGCCCTGGCTCTGTTCAGCACTGCTCTGTTTGGAGGACAGCAAGAGAATATGGTCATAGGAACGGGGAAAATAAATCAAGATTGCAAGTACTGTGGACACAAGCATCAGAATTCCACACATGCTTGAAAATTTAGAGAGAATCTGAAATGAAAGCAGCTAAAATTCAGCAAAAACAAAGTCTTTCCCCCTCCAGAGGAGAAGTTCAGTAAACAAGCATAAAAATGGAAGTTATCAGCTAGGAAGCATCACAGCAGATTTTTCTGACTGCACCCCACTGATTTAAGGTAGCATTTTGTCTCTTAACACCTAAATATGAGGACAGCGAAGCACTGGAATGGATTGCCTATGATGACAATGAAATCTCCTGTTGGACATTTTTTAAGAACAAGGGAGACAAACATCTTTTGAAGATTTCTAGGTATCATTCACCAGAGAGTCTCTTTTTATCCCCTCACATTCCTGATGTTCTGTGATCCACACTACAGAGCTCCAGTCAGGTATATGTCAATAATCAGATACTGCTGAGGAAGAGAAGAGCTTTGTTCTGACAATAAAACTCTCTTTCTGTAGGCAGCAGTAGCAACTGTTCCACTTTCTGAAGTAGCAGTGAACTGCCAGCTGGAGTCCTTTGTCTTGGCTGGAAGCAGTAAGTAGAAACAGGCAAGGGAAAAACACAGGAAAGTAACCAGCATAAGAGAGGTAGAAAAGAAAAGGCTGAGAAATGCTGCAGCAGCTTGGAAGGGATTGATGCAAATGGGGCAACAACTTTGCTGGTCCATTTAGGGATGAGCAAAAAAGAATCAGTTTCATTTTCACCTAAAGGATTTCAGCAGGATGTCAGGATATCTCTCTGAAAGTGTGGCAAAGTGTTACTACCCAGGGATATCAATTTCTTGAGGTGAAGATAAAAACGTCAGGGTGGTGTCCAGATACTTTTAGCCTGCCTCAGTGCAGGATGTTGGGCAAGATGATCTCCTGAGACTCCTCTCAGCCTGCCGGCTCTGTGAATGTATCTCTGGCAAGTATTTCTTTTGGCATGGTGGGAAAGCATAGGGAAATGGAGCCAAATGATGTATCCGGGAAAATCACTGACTCTGGTAATGAGGGTGAACCTTGTCTGAAGGAAAGAAAACAACTCTGTGCAACATGCCACTGCCAGGATGCTTTATAAACATCATTATCTTTATGTTGTTTTTTGCAACTCTAGACCCTTCCAGACTCGTGTTAAGGTCCAAAATTTCTTACAGGAGCCAGGCCATGCTGTAACTTGTAGTGTTTGTGTCCTGCTCTCATTTATGCTCTGATAAGTCTCCTGAATTTTGGAGGACATCCCTTGTGAAGGACTTCATGGGTCAAAATGTACTTTCAGAAACAGAACATGATGCACACAAGAGTTGCTTTTGGTCTGCCAATATGGAAAAAATCCATTGAAAGCTCATTCCATTGACAGTTAAATACATTTCTGGAAATTCTTCATCCTGCACATTTATTTCCAATTTGCTAAAATCAACTGGTGAGGACTAGGACTGCTGCCAGAACATGCCTTAACATCAAAAGTCTTCTCATCCTCCATCAGCATCTGCTTAATTGAGGCTGTAGAAAAAAGCATCTGCTGCTTTCCCTCTGTTCAGTGGTGAAAAGAAACTGCCTTTGCATTTGACAAGCTGGAAAAAGTTGAAATATTTGACTGTTAGATGGAAAATCATCCAGTGAATGTGAACCCAAAAAATGACACTGTTTCATGTGTTTCTACATAGAAATCCAAGTGCAGGCAATACACGCTGTGCTCTTTCAAAAGCCACAGAAATTCTCTGCTTTTCCAGTTAGCTGGATTACTGTTCATTTTTGAGAGGCAGACCTTTCAGTGACTTTTCCTTTTACCATAATAATTTTTCTGGACGAAAAACAGTTTCATGGTGTATTACTGGGCCTGTCAGCAGGAAGAAATAATGAGCCTCACTTTGCCATTCTTTAGCAGAGAATTTGTTGAGAAAACAGCCCTCACCACTCTGCAGTTGCATTGATGTGAAAACAGCTGTGAGAACTCTGGGATGTGGATTACTGGTTTTGTTACCTGGGGACTTAAGCAGCAAAAAGATGAAAAACATAGTAACAAACACTTTAACCAGAATATCTGCTTTTTGTAAGGTAAAGAAGAGAGTTTAGAGGCAGGAAGTCTTCCATTAACTGGCATTACAACTGCACATCTCAAAGTGGGCATCCAGCAGCTGCTCGATCTGTCTGCCCCCTGAAGACACTGAAATGGTTCCTGTGCCCCACACTTACCCCTGGCACATCCCTGCATGTTCCTGGGCAAGGCTGTCCTGAGCTCTCCTGATCCAGCAAGGTGGCACAGCTGCCTCAGGCACACAAACAGCTCCACCCTGAGCCACGTCCTGCTGCCTCCAGCCCACTTGGGGCTCACACACTGAATTTGCCATCCAGGCGGAGGAGCTGAAGCTGCTGGGGAGGAGGAGAGCAGCATGATGGTTGGATGGGACAGAAACATCAGGGAACTTCCATTATTTGGGAACAAAACTGTGTGCTCCCAGCCCCACCGTGGGTTTGCCCTGCAAGAAGAGCCATGGAGGGATTTGCAGTGTTAGTTGGTGCATGGTTTTATCTGAGAGCCTGGGATCACAATGCTAGATTTGCCCATCACTCTGACTTAAATGTATAGGGGATTAAGGCTTTGATTCAGGAAAACATTTCAACAAGAAGTCGTGTCTTTAGCAGAAGAGCACTTCAAGGGCTGTGTTGAATCTGTAATAACCCCTTTTCTTTGATACTGTAAAATCTCTGTCAAGGAAGGTAGATTTCTCAATGCCTTTAACTGTACTAGATACCTTGTGCAGTTAGAACAATGGAATAAGAAAAAAATGCTCTCAGAAGAGAAATTAAAAGTATTTGGCACTTATCAGAAATTTTAATTATGGAAAGCAATGTCATAAACCTGAATCAGTCACTACAAATCTGAAATTCCCATTAAACGCTGAGGAACATTTTGCCTTAGTGAAGGCTGCAGGGCTCTTGCCTCCTGACAGCATGGTCTGATCTACAGTCACAGTGCCTTTACTCTAGACACTTCTAGAACAGCTTTACCTGAGGTTCTTTTTTTCCCTCTTCACTTTTTTCTGAAGCTTATTCTGTAGTTTTGAAACTTTGGGTCTCTCCACTTTTCTGCTCAAATATCATTAGACACAACTATATATAGCTGAGGGATGAGCTCATGCTTCCCTTTGACAGAGGAAGGCAAAAAGCAGACCAGTCTGGTACACAAGGTAGGAAAAATAAAATGCATGTCTTTTGAGTACCATTAGGCATTGGAGCAGACTAATATGGAACACAACAAATTCTTTCCAGAAAGTTTTAAACCAAGACTAGATCCTTTTCTCAAACCAGGCTTTAACCAAAAAATGCATTACTGAAGGAAATTGGATGAAGTTTAGTTGCTTCTGTTATGGAAAGGGTCAGATAAGATGATACTAATGGCCTTTTCCAGCTTTAGAATTGCTGAGTACTTCATTGAATGAGCAAGAGAGTGAATTTTAAGTACTTTATTATTTTAAATTAAACCTTCCTTGCATAACGTGGCACTATATTTTCTCTTGCATTACCTGATGAAATTTTTCCTTCCCAAAAATAAATAAGGAAGCATGTCAGCTTTCCACAGTCTTCCTAAAATGAATAATGCACCACTCAAAGGGATCTTTTTTTCCTGTTTATTTCTGGCCCAAAAATGGTTAGGACCTCTTAAGGAATATTTAGAAATATCCCATTTTTGCAAAGTAGGCATTATTTTCTGACAACAGAATTTGAGGGCAAATAGTAATTTCTCTGGATGTGTGTCACTGACATTTTGAATGTTTGCCCGTTGCTATGGGAGATGAGATAAGCAGCATAATATTAATCTCATATTTCAGTGAAGAAGTAAACATTTAAAAGTCTGTGAAGGATGGATGACACCGTCACAGAGCTGTAACACAACTCAGAGGGTCATTTCATATTTCCAGCTACACCTCTGAAGCAACCTGAGAAGGTATTTAATATTAGACCTGCTGGTTTGGGGGTGGGCAGACTCCAAGAGGGGCATTGAAGTGTTACAGCACTCAACATGAAAAGTGCTGCAGGGCCCTGACTGCTGCTCGAGGAGGGGATGAACACAACACATCTTCACACTCCTCACTGTCCCTGCAGCTGTGGTCTGACAGGATTATAAAAGGTTGGACATCAGGAAGAATTTTTTCCTTGAAAAGGTGATCAGGCATTGGAAGAAGCGGTCCAGGGAGGTGGTGGAGTCCTCATCCCTGGAGGTATTCAAGAAATGACTGGATGTGTCACTCAGTGCTCTGGTTTAGTTGGCAAGGTGGGGATGGGTCACAGGTTGGACTCTGTGATCTTGGAGGTCTTCTCCAACCTGAATGATTCTGTGATTCTATTAAAAAAAATCATCATTAGTTTGGATAATTTCTGTGCTTTGTTCTTCAAAGTCCTTATTTTCGGCCACTTTTATTATACTTTTACATTTAATCTGCCAGAGGTTATGATCCTTTCTGTTTTGTCCCTTTGCACATGCCTTCAGCTTTTGAACTTCTTCCTCCTGCCCTTCCTTGCTCTGCTGCTGAACAAAGCTGGCTGCCTTCTGCCCTTTCCTCAAGCCTTTCTGCAAAGGCACTGAACTATTGTCCTGGCACCCCTCAGCAACCTCCATCCAGCTTGCAGGAATTTAATTCTCAGAGTTGCCCCTTTTAAATCCTTTTAAAATGGTTTTTCATTTTTATATGATTGCTCTTTCTGGAGCTGAGCACATCTGTAATGGATATTTGGCCCCTATAAATACTGTCCACTGCTCAGGTCCAAGCTAAGACCTGGACCTCTTATGAACTCCTTGAAATGGAAGTACTTAATTTTTAAGTCCCAGAAAGAGAATGTAATCAGCATGCATTGAGTGAAAAGTATTGAGCCATTGCCTCAGAAATTGCAGATGACAAAGCAGTCTGTTTGTCCTGGCACGTGTGAGGTCACTGTTTGTGCACGGGGGCTTGTCTTGTAGTCACACTGAGATGTTCTGGGCTGGAAAAGCTTCCTTGAGGGGACAAGTTGGTTAAGTGGCTGACATTTTCCAGAAAATCAGGCACAAACTCTTCTCTCAAGCTGTAATTCACAGGGCAGCAGGAATAACACACATGTAAGGAAGTCAGTTCAGTGTGTTATCAGCCAGAGAAAGCAAAAGGAAATAAATGACTTTTGTTGTATCCTCATAATTTCCCTGAAATATGGGAGCAGCTTCTGGAGTGATGGGAAAGGGCAGCTCTTATCAGAAAGAGTGACTGTGCATTTATCATTATAATAAACATGTGGCCATGCCCAAACCCTCTTCTGTTCCTGCCTCCTTTACCTAAGGATAGAAGGAAGGCTGAGGATACAGTCTTACCTGCAGACCCATGTTCAGATCACAGAAAACTGTCACATCCAATTTCAACATTCTTTCTAAAAATTCAGATCCTGAGAGATCAAGATCAAAACCCCAAACCCAAGCTCTCAGAGTGCCTGGCATGAATGTGCCAAGTTTGTCTGGAAACATGCCAGGAGACCTTGTATAAAACAAGTCTGGACCTTCTTTACATAAATTTCCTGTCTAATCCAGAAGAGCTTTTGTGTAGGGATGGCTTTTTGATATATTTGCATATATCCAGGAAAGGGAGCGAGCCTTAACAGTGAAGCCCAGTGTAGTGTTAACTTGGACAGGCAAATTTTGAGGGCAACTGATCAGGTGGGGAAATGATGCAAAAATCTAAGCTGAAAGTACAGATAGCACTTGCTTAAGGATCTGTTGCAGCAGCAAAACTGTCCCATTTACTAACATTTCCAGGTCTGTGTGAGGGAATGTCAGCTCCAGTGTTCTTACCTGGCCCCCATGGAGCTGCCACTACCAGAGGAATTGGCAGGTGCTCTCTCCATAGGGGTGGGTGCACAGGGGTTCTTTCACTCAGTAAATCTGCAATCTCAATTTCATAGCTTCAAACAGAAGGAAAAACCTTTCAAGGCAAGCTGAATGTTCCCCTTGATTTCTAAGCATTCTTGGAAGCCTCACAAGTTTCCATGTGAAGCTCAGAAGGATCCCTTGTGGCACTGCTGCGACAGGAAGAGATGCTCCAGGTTTCTTGGCTCCAACTTTGGATAAACAAATTTAGCAAACAAAGAGTGAATTAAAAGAGAAACAACCTGAACTGCAGCAAGCCAGAATTTGTTGTGGCAACATCTGGCTGAGGTAACTGCTGCCATTTAACTTATTCCTATGCACTATCTTCCTCCTCACTTGAAGAAAGAAGCTGTTTAATGACAAGATCCAGGCAGATTCATCAGGACGAAACTGGCAAAGGGGGCAAGCATGGCTGCACAGGGAAATTCCATCTGCTGAGCACTCTCCCACAGTCCTACAAAACCTACACAAAGTTACATTTATCTTCCTGGTGATGCTCTCCTGACTTAAATAAAGCTGCCTCAATAATAGCAGTATTGTTAAACAGTTCTATCCAAGGTTGGAATATGCAGAGCACCAAGTGAACCAGCTTGGGAAGACTCAGGTTTGGATGGAAATGATTGGCTAATGGATGTTTGTTCAGGGAATATCAATAACTCTTGTGACAGCTTGATACCGACTTTAAAAACAAAGAATGAAAATGAATTTATAACTGGTAAGCAGAGCAAGGATTTAAAAACCTGACTGGCTGTTACCCACGTGACTGCTCTTAGTCAAGGATTCCTAGGAGGAAAAGCACGAGGTCAAGTGGTGGCACAACCCCACTTTATCTCCGGGACAGTGACAAATGGAGGGCTGGATGGAAAATTGCTTGTGACATGTGCAGACTTTTCCACAGCTAGTCTGAAACTTTACATTTAACTGATTTGGAGCATATGGAAGGAAGATGGAGCAGTGAATAATAATGTATGCTTCAGTGACTTTCTCATAACACTGCAATAACAAATAGGTAATAAAAATGTCACAGACATTGACAAAATACAGACTATCCTGTTCCTTTGTTGTGTTTTTGTCCCTAAATATAACTCAATGTTGTGGCCATGATCTTTGCTTAATGGTGACCTTCAAGCCTAAAAACAAATTGGCTTTGTGGCTGTACAGGCACACACACACACACACACACACACACACACACACACCCCCACACAAAGGCACTCTGCTTTCTGACGGCAGAGATAAAAATCCATTTCCCCCATAGACTTTCTTGCTCAGAAATAATAAGAATAAAGCATCACATTTTTTGGCTTTCCTGAGGCATTTATGGGAAGTGTCAGAAATACTGTTTCCCTAGCTTTTCCCCGAAGGAGTTAGGGAATCACATCTTTAGTATACAAATCTTTAATCCTAAATGTTTCTCCAAGTTGTTACATTCTTCATTCTCAGTTACTGCCTTTTTTTCCCCCAACGTAAACCATAGTATACAGCCTGAATTAGCCAGTCTTTTCTCTATTCCTATTGTTTACCTCATTAACCTGAGACAGAGACAGAATTAATAGAATTCAGGAATTTTTTGATCCTCAAAGTGCCCCATCTCTCTCTGGTCCTTTTAATTCTCTTTCCTGCCCCTTCTTTGCCCTTTCCAGCTTCCTTCTCTGGTATCTTTAAACTATTTCAGGATACAAATCAATGCGTGTGTTATGAAGGAAAAAAAATTCTTTAGTGCTTTGGCTATGAATAATATTGAAGAGGTTTTTATTTCAAAGGTTTGAAACACAGCAAAAGCTAAGGAAAAGAAAAATGTTTTTAGGTGGGAAAAAACAATCAGATTTTGCCAATGGGGTGGCTCTCCTTCCTCCCACAGGGGAAAAAAAAAAAAAAAAAGCCTGCAATGGCCTTTCGAAGATTTTTTGTTTCAATATGATTTTATACCAGGAAAAGGACTAGTATGATTAATCTCTAAAAAAAGGAAGATAAAGAGATTGGTTAAGGAGCCTACAAGGTAAACAGTGTCATCACTGTATGTTCCTGGCAAGATATTCTTGGGGAGGCTGATGGGAAGGGCAATTTAGCCTTTGACTTCCTCCAGGCTGGGATTTAACCCCAAAGGGAAGGGAAAAGATGTGGAAACCTTCTCCTGTGCTGCACTGCAAGTGCTTCTCAGTTCTTCCTTAGGGCAGGAGCAGCCAAAGGTTAGAGCAAGCTTTGGCAGAGATTTTGGGAGCCTGACAGCACTACCAAAAAGCAGATGCTGTCCTGAAGGCAAAGAACTCTGAGCTGCATCATTAAGCAAGTGAAGAGAGCAGAAGAAGAAGCATTAGCACAGGAGACTCCAAAAGGAGACTTTGCTCCTTCACAGAAATCACTCCTGATGAAAGCAGTGCTTTCAGGATTGCTCTGAGATGTCAGTGAACCCCCAGACAGCTCCTTGGCATCTCTGCTGCAACTCAAATGTGACCTGTGGGCACAGCCTTTCTGTATTTTCTTTCCAGAAGACTTAATTAACTCCAGCTAGATTTGCAGGAATCCTGAGGATTTTCTCTAGGAGCACAACCTCTTGGAGCACAAAAGCTCTGACAAACACCTGAAGCTTCTGACAGCTGTATCATTATCTCACCTTCTTTGTGAAGCCAGGAATAAAAGAGAAATCTTTTGTGCTGTATGTGTTACTTCCCTACCCTGCACTTTTAAGCCACTCAGACTCTCAGCAAATTTCAGTTTCTTTTCTATGCTCTTATTCTGAAAATTGTAGGTATTGGTGTTTACCTCTGGCTTCAACTCTTATGCATATAGGCTTCCCGTGCATGATTGATCACATGTACTTCTGTGAAATAGCTTTTGTAGTGCTGCTTCTTCCCCCCAGTGATACTAAGAGTGGATATTTTCCAGAATTGTTGTGCCACCATTGCTTCATGGTGCCACCTGGATTAGTTTTGAGAACACAACTACAGGTGCTACTACAGATTTCCGAGTTTTATCTCCTGCAGGGTCAGCCAAACAGGAGTTTTCCATGTAAGGAAATCCTCTTGAAAGGTTGTCTTTCCCAACTCTAGTTTGTCATCCAAGTCCTAGAGTTATAAGAGTATTTTGAAGTCCCACCCACATGCACGTGTAAGCACGAGGCAGCTTTTTCTCCAAACAACTCCTCTCTTCATCATCATCACCCAGATTTCCAGGCTGCTCCCTGGGGATGCAGCAGGACCTTCAGGAAGAACTTGCTGTTGTTTGGTATCAGCTCCACAGCATATTTCAGAAGGGCTGTGGTTCTGAGAGGTCTGTTCCTCAAGAGGAAGTGTGAGTAAATATCTAAAGATGCAGGCAGTCTGCATGAAGGGCAGAGTTCACTCTAGATGGGCTCCTAGAGCAGAAGAGAGAGATTCAAGCACTTCAGAAGGTTTCTAACAAGCTCCAGCCACGGATGACTGGAACTATTCAGATCTAACAATTGTTTGATCATACTTTTAGCTCTGATAAGACATTTTTTTAAATACAAAAAACATTGTGCCCATTGAGCTCCAGCTTCATTGTAGAAAGTGGCTGACAAATTTCCTGGACAAAGCAATATAGAACTGAAAAAAAAAATAAAACAAGCACTTGAAAAAACCAAGAAGTGATTAAAAAACCTCAAAGTAAATACAAGTTTATGGTCCTTTTTCCATGAAGCATCATTTATATAACAACATTTATCACATCTATGTATAGTTTTTAAATTATGACTGTTCATTCTGTATGACTACATGAAACAGCATTTCAGAGGTTTTTTTCCCCAGCAGATTCAAGCCATGAAATGCTAGAAACCTTGCAAGCTGGTTCTCTCAGAGCTTGTTCCCACTGCAGAGCAGGCACTCGCTGTTGGTGTGATCCCGCAGAGTGTGCACTGCAGGGATCTGAGCTCCCTGCTGCAGGAAGTGAGTAACTCACTTTGACTTCAGTGGTGGTTACTCATATCCTGTGAGAAGATGAGTGGGAAGGGGGGAAACACACAAGGAGAGGAGGATCCAAAAAAAGAGGGAGACTGGTGGGAGGGAGATGCACTGACAAATAGTGAGGCCTCAGTCATTAGTGGTCCTCACTTTGTGGCACAGCCTAGAGAAATTTCTCATCATGGGGGGAACACAAGTGGTAGAATGGTAAGATGATCCCTAATCATTATAGTTTCCATGTGTTTCTTTTTACAGTTTATCTTTCAGTTGCACATAGAAGAAAATTAAAATGTTAAATGCAGCTGCAAGTTTGTGTTCGGAGACAAACACTGTATGTGTGTGGGGTGGCTGTGCACATATTTATATGCACAAGATATAGGATTGGGTTTGGATATTTAGGGAAAACCTGGAAAACAGGCTTAGGAGTTAAAGCCTTACTGCATGCACTACTTCAGTTACCACCCCTGACTTGCCTTTGCTTTATGGATCAGATGCAGGAATAATTATGTGTAATACTTGACAAGAAGAGCCCTTACTGTGTGCAGCAACGTGTCACTTGGGAATCTAGAGAGCACTTGACAGCTAGAGTCAGGCTTGCCCAGTGCCCAGTTCAGGTACAGGAATGATGGATTATAGAAATGGCCACCAGCCTTGGGCCAGTGGTGACAGGAACACAGCAGTTGCCTTTGAGGGGGCAGAAACCATCTATGTTTCTATAACATTCACTCTGCCCCTCCAGCAGAGCAATGAAGGGGCTCAGCCAAGTCTGAGGGAAAACTGGCTGCACTAAAGGCATGCATGGATCCACTTTTCCCTGTCATTTGGGGATGCTAGGGTCTGGCATTTGGGTTCAAGCTGGTGTTTTACTGCACAGTGTGCATGGGCCAATAAACAGAGCTGGCTACAGCAGCCCCAGCTGACACTGACATTCTTCAGCGTATATAGCTGGGATTGGATTGATTTAATCCCTTGCTTGGATCATTAATTTCTGCAGTAAGTCTGGAGGCAGACAAGGAGCATGATGAGAAGCTGATCCATTGCTTCCCAGCAGAGGCAATTCAGGATGTGCACAGCTTGGAGCAAATGGTATTGTACCAACAGGCCAGGCTGTGCACACATAAGTGCTGAATCAGGCTCAGAAAGAAGGCCAAGTCTAATGCACTGTACTTAAAATGCTTCCTGAAAGGTTTTGGAAACCACCAACATCAGTGGAGATCATGTTCCTAAGAAATGGGTTCAAAAGAGGTCAGGACAGGTTTATTTTTATATTGCGAAAAAGCCAGAGGCACTTTTAAAAGTTCAGCAAACCGCTTGTCTGCCATTAAGGAGACCTGCAGTGCCACCTGGGAAATACTGAGCCTAACATCACAGGGGGCCAGAGCTTCCCAAGGGGAACAGTGCTTCCATATTTTAGAGCTGTTTTAAATCACTGTCACTCCTTAGGCCACTGCACACATAGTAGCCATCCCAGCTGGGAGGGAACTATAAACTCACAGTGATGCAAGGCATCAACAGAAACCTCAACTATCACCAGTAAAAGTATTTATAAGGGACAAAAAAATTAGGAAGGGTGGGAGGAAACAGGTGAAGACAAAAATTAATCCTCTCCTCTCATCTCCTCTCCTCTCCTTTTTCCCTTTGGCAAAGAATCCCCTTCTCCAGACCTTGACAACATGCACGATAAAGCCCACGGCTAAGAAGTTTCTGATCTCCTCTGTTCCTGATTACAGCTTCTCTCTCCTCAGACAGCAGCTCAGATTTTCTGGAGCAAGCACTGCTTCCACAGCAGCATGAAGCGTTTTTGGGCAGCAGAGCCAGCTGCAAGGCTGATGGGTTTTTGGAGGACAGTTGAGCCAGGTCCTTGAGGGCAGAAAGCCTTTGAGGGAGCATAGGGAAGTGATTGGAGTGAGGGCCACAGGAGTTTGGCAGACACAGACAGCACCTGCCAGGCAAAAATGGGATGTGAAAAGCTTTGCAGAGTGGATGTAGGAAATGCTGGGTTGAGGGGGAGCATCCATGGGATGATCAAACTGGTGAATCCAGCTGCCTTAGCTTCAACTCAATGTAAAGGGGTGATGGGTCAAGGAGACCAGATGAAGAAATAGTAGAATAACAATTGTGTGATACCTGCAGTATGTTATGTTTATCATCTATTAGTGAATTACTCTCCTCCCTCTTTCTATTTCCCATCTTCTGACACTTGGAATAATTTTGCTGTACTGACATAGCTCAGTTTAGAATAATCATCTGTATCTCTCATGAGTCTGGAAATAGAGTCTGGCCCCAGGGACTGTGGGACAAGCACATAATTCACTGACCAGAAGCAGAGGTACCAAAGACTCCTCCATACAGACACCCACCCTGGTTCTCAGGTGGCACATGCCCAGCCCTAGGTGGGGAGAAGTTGTTAACAAGTCTGGTGACCTCAGTAGTCAATAACAAAACATTGTGCACAATGTTCACCTTTTGCTTTCTATTACCTGTCCTATATTTATTTTAATTAGTCACCAAATCTGGCTAGCTATGTCTGGGGGCTTCCTGGTTCAAGTCTGTTCCAGGAGTATGTAGGTCAAGCCAGTCTACCCTTAAGAGAGGCATGAATTGTGTCCCTCTGAATGCTGTGCCTTCAGAGTGAATCTGAGAACTCCCCAAAGTCTCTCAAATGGGATTATTCTTCTCCCTGCTTGGCATCTGAAGCTGTTTTTAACATTGATATGCCAAAGTAGGTATCTCCAAACATATGTGATAAGTAAACACAGCAGACTTGGGAATGAGGTAGGTCTGCAAAACCCCTGTCCCACGGCCTCTCTGAAAAGACATCAAAGAAAATGTTTTGATCAGTGAGAAATGTCTGGTCAGCTTAACCATTAACACTGACTGAACTATTCAACCTTCTTAATAAAGGCAAACTTGTGGGCAGCTCTTGTGGGATGACATTTTCCTTGGGTTACATCACTCTACAGTAATTTCTTGAATATACTGTGATGAAACATGCAAGGAGAAAAGTATTCTGGCCTTTCCAGACACCTGTGAGTCATCCTAGACTGCTTTTTCTACCTTCAAATAGAGACAGTTACAAAAGGTAATTTTCTGAAAGCTGTAGCAGGGAGAGAGGCATTAATACAAAGAGTAATTAAAGCACATTATTGATATATTCTGGCTCTCTCGACCTTTCAGGCATTGGGGCTATTTTCCCCCCAGCTTATACCCATTGCACAAAGTTTATTTATTGTATTATCTCCATCCTTTGCAATATGAAAGCATGCAAGCTTTAAAAACCTGATTAAATGGTTTCCTGGGTTTTGGAGCATTATTGTGCTATCTGTGAGCTAGTGGAACCTTACTGGCTACATGGGGAAAAAACCAGCCTCAGACAGGAAACTCTAAAAATTCAGCTTTCATATTTTAGTCTCATGTCCAGAGAATACTGTGGCTTTGGTCATCGTTGTGCATCTGGCCCTGGTGACAAAGGGACACACCTCCCCTTTAAGCTGCTGTTAAATTACAGCAGGCCCCAGTCCTTCCCTGGTCCTTTTATCCTGGCAGAATGCAGGCACAGCTGGAGTGTGGTGGACACACAGACCCTGTCTGCACTGGGGAACCTGACTGATTTGTCTTTTGAGTAACTTGTCCTGTCCTTGCCCCACACACATTTGCTGCCCTCCCAGGTAACAAAGGCCAGCCTTGTCCCCAGCTGATGCCACCTTATCTTGTGGCCATCGTGAAATGGACCAGTTCTGTGGTTCTTTGGGTTGATCTGCTTAAAGCTGCCGCAGCAAGGGACACAAAGGAAATCCTTTCCCACTGCTCCAAGGCAAAATGCTGGGTTTGGCTGGACAAAGAGTAACACCTGTCCTTCCAGATGGGGTATCGGTGCAATTTATTGTTGCAATAATAAAACTTTGTGCACAATGTTCACCTTCTCTTTTCTAAGAACTCTTCTTTGTTTAGTCAGTTTAATTAGCCACAAAATCTAGCTGTTCTAGGGGCTTCCTGTCTCAAGTGTCTGTTCTAGGAGTATGTAGGTCAAGCCAGCCTACCCTTAAGAGAGGCATGAATTGTATCCCTCTGAAAGCTGTGCCTGTGGAGTGAATCTGAGAACTCCCTGAAGTCTCTCAAATGGGATTTTATTCATCTCCATACTCAGCACCTGAATCGACCTGGAGTTACAGACTGTTCTGGAATGGTGAATCTTTGCATCCCTTTTCCACTTTTACTCTGTGTCTCTGTGCAAAGACTGGAGGCTGTGACTCCCCCCTCGCCTTGGATATATTGACTCACACTAGAATATGAACCATGTTCATGCATTCTCAATTTGTCTGTCTGGATGAGTGACAATGTCAGTGATTCCAGGTGAGCTGAAACATTTTTGAGAGAAAAGCCTGGCATGGAATCTAGTGTTTGACAGAGTGGTGCGTGGGTATCCCTTGAAAACTGTAAGCAAACATGACCACAAACAGTTTAAACAGAGGCTCTTTGTTCTCTACAACTATGTTCTTCTAGACTAAGAGACTGACCTGAAGATGTGCTCTCAAAGGACTGAGCTGAAGATTTTGGAAGAAAGGTGATCCCAAGGAAGAGTGCCTCCTTGTAACCAATTTTGGCACATTTCTGTCCTCAGCACAGGGTTAAACAGCAGAACAATGCATTTCTGGCAAGTGCAGCAGCTGCCTCTATTGTGTCTGGTCAAGAGTTCCTGAGTACGTCAGGATTGTGAATCATAAGCAAAAAAAAATTTAAAAGTTGTGCCGTGCAATGTCTCCTCACAAGCATTCCAGTGCAATCCTACAGTCCCATTTCTGGGAAATCCCATCCCCTTTGACCTCAGTGGGGAAGAGTAATAAATCTCTGCTAACACCAGAGAACAGGTTTTGTGCGTACGCTGGTCAGAGTTAACGTAACAAGGGCTAAACACAGGATGAAAGTGGAAGGGGCTGGAAGAGTGGGCAAGACCAACTGCACAGCACCAGGCGGTGTTTCGTTCCAAAGAATCCAGTGACACAACCCAAACACGGAAACCACACCACCAATACTGGAAAAGCACAGGAAGTGAGCACAGGTGATCAAGGGCACAGTTAAGGCATCCATTCCCTGCAGGAGTAAGAAATTTCTTAGAGGAAGTGCCTGGATAATCTAAGAAATAATCCAGTTCTATGCCATGAAGAATTTCAACAATGTCTGTCACTAAGGCTGAGGCCAATGTCTTTTTGAAAAGCCATAAGTCACAACACACTTGGCCTAAACACAGCTGAGTCTGGAAAATGTACAGTTAACTGCCAAAATTCTGCTGTCCCTCAGTGTCAGATGGGATGGACAGAGGGGAACCACAAGTTCCCTTTATGAGGGGAACAACAACTTGTTTGCACTTTAACTTCGTTATTTCAGAAGGTACGTTATTGCAGCTTCATTCTGGCAGCCACCAATCATAGAGAGCTGTGCAGGACATAGGCACAATCTTGCTTATTGTGGTAAATATTATTACTTCATTACTCTAATGATCAGATTCATTTCTGACTCTGCTCCATGGGATTCTTCCTGGTAGATCTTCTCTGAAAGGAATGTTGTTTCGCATTTCAGCCTACAATTTACTGTGTATCCCACAGACCATCAAAGTCAGGCCTTTAGATGAGGTTAATATCCACTCTTACACAACAGACAATTAAATACGACCTAGTCATGAAGAACAAGTCACACAGTTCAGGATCACTAGCATCTACAGATCCTGAGCCATTTCATTAAATCATATAAACTCATGACACAACTTCTGTGAAAAGAAAATTGATCCCTCACTATCCAGCTACACCTGAGATTAAAAACACTGCCTTTTATCATGCCTCACCTCCTGAATTCCTTCTCCTGTTAGAGAGGTTGGCAGGGATTTATTACTCAATTACTTTTAATTGGTAAATTAAGGACCAGGTGGAAGGAACCACACAGGTGCAAGTGGATCCCTACTCATTCACCTGAATCTGCTTCAAAATATCTGCAGATGAAGTAGCCAAACACAATTGTTCTCTGCTGAGAAATACTAATGCCAGAGCAGAATTGCTCTTTGCATGCTTGAGCACACCAGAACAAGTCAGAGCTGCTCTTTCTGCCTCACTGGAGGATTTCACCCCCTCCCAGCACACAAGCCAGCCTGTTGGAACCACAGGAAGGATTTCTCTTGCTGTTGACCAACACCAGCAAGGGCAGATTCCACCCTGTGCCCCCCATGGATCTGTCTGGCACACTGAAAGCCTCAGGACTGGTAGAGTCCCTGGGAATGTCAGCTCTCCTTTGCGAAAGCACTCAGGTTTGGGCTCTTGGATGCCTGAAGCAAGCTGGAACACTCCACCCAAATCCACTGTAAGGCACCTTTGCATAGCTGGCTCCCACAGTACAAATTAAAACCATGTCATTTGACCAGTTTCATAATTTTATTTTCAAACTCAGTGCCTTTTGGGGAAGGAGAATGACATTAGGCATCTTTAGTAATCAAATTTAGGTGTGACCTGGCTTCTCCATTGCTGAGGGTGAATGCATATCCATGCTGCAGCCCCAGCCCTGACTGATGCTGCAGGGAGCAAGGAGGGACACCAGGAGATCTGCTGTGAGGTGGGCATTAGACACTCACTCACTGCCCTTGAATTAATCCAAGATGTTTCTTGTTCTTCTCTGCAGTGTTTCCCTTCCATCATTTTACACTGTGCCTCTGTAAATCTCACAGGAGCTGCACAGAGAGGCACATGCCACACTTTATGGTGCTGAGGACAGTCAGGATGCCTCCTTAGCTTTACACACACATACCTGGTACCAGTGAAGTAAAGGATCTGCTTCCACTCCATCAATCACCATTTGACAATAGCTGGACGATTCTGGTGGCTTTTCTGTAGCAGAAGTGGGACAAATTACTGCACTCTCACTGCACTGCCACTCAGGGAAAGCTTCTTGGCAGCAGCCTGCTGCTGTTTTTAAAACACCACCAAGAGAAAACCTCCACTGCCAAAGCTGTGCCTTCAATCCCAAGTCCAGTAAACACCCATGGTGCTCACTGGCACATGCAAAGAGGTTTATCTGAACACTGCCCAGTTTTCAGAATTAATCTTTGGTTATATTGTTTGCTGACATGAGCACTCAAAATAAAGTGGCAAGCTGACTGTTAGGAGAACCCACACTTTTTCTGATACCTCTGGAAAGAAAACAGAGAGAGGGAACCAGATGTTTTTTCTTTACAGCAAGATTTGTTAGGTTGGGAGCAATTGTATCCTGACTGCCCTGACATTTTTTCCTTCTACATCCACCTTCTGCAGCGCTGAAATAAAATCTGCCTTCCCTTTTTTTTTCCAGTGGAAGGCACCAAGCACATAAACTGTTACTTTTTCCTATTCATAATTCTGCAATACCTAGAGAACCACCAGCGAAACTCCTGCAGAAGCCCCACCTCCACAATCTCTAGTGTAAGAGCCCTCTTCTTTTGAGCTCTTAGCATCAAAGGTGTTGTGCTTTCTTTTAATGAATGTGGCTTCTCTCTCTTGGATCATGGCTTGAGAAAACAATCGGGATTTTTCTCTAGCACTTGTGGAAAGTTAATGTGCATTTAATTGCTTTCCCACACAGCCAGAGAACGGAATACATTTTTTCCTGAAAGAGGGCTTTTATTCTAATCTTCTCTTTTTAAGTGGGCAGGGTGGAGGAAGGATGTCTCAGAGCCAAATTACACAGTCCATACTCAGCTACAAATTTCCACTTCACAAAATTAATTCATTTAGGCCTTCAGTGAAGCGTGTAAGAGGCTAAACCCAGGACCCAAGTAATACTTACAGTAAGCAATATCAAGTCAAAATGGTCAGTGGAAAACTGTTTGCACTGTTGTATTATGCTTTTTGAGTGTTAGGTACAAACAGAAATTTAGAAGAAATATGGTTCAGGTGTAAACAGCTGTAAAATAGACAATCCTTTGTGCTCAGAGCACAAGGTGAATGTGTTCAACTACTTGTCCATGCCGGTTGAGTACAGCAGCAGCAAGAATATAAAATTCCTGATCTAGCTACAGTGAATAAGCCTACAAGGCTTTCCAAGAAACAAAAATAAACATAAAACCTGCATCTAGGTGTATACAAACAGCATGTAGTCCTTGTCAAGCTGCATTCCTTCAAAGCATGTTACACTAAAAACACTGAAACAGACAGAAACTTCCTGAAGATCATTTCCACAGTGGATGCCACTTAATGCAAGCACATAAAATGGTGACTGACATACCTGAAATGTGAAAAAAAGCTGGCAAACTTTGTTTTCTGTGCTCTTTGTTGCTAAAACATGGATTACAGGTAAAAAGTTACTGTCAATAAATAATTTAAGTCAATAAAGGTCATTCAAGCTTTCTTCCATAGATCTTCAAGAAAAAGCTAGAAAAAAGCTTTTTCTCTCGCCTCAGGTTTGATGCCTGAAAATTGGGCTTTTGTTATTTCTTATATAAGACTATATAACAAGCTATGTAAAACACAAATACAAATTCTTTCTGTAGAGGAGTCTGCCTTTGTCTAACAGTGAGTCAGCATCATCTGACAGATCAATTTTCTCCAAGTGTAGGATGTAGATTTTGCATATCACACTCTCCAAGGGCACCTGTTGGAAACTTGGGTCGCTACAGCGTGGAATTTCACACCACACATAAGGTCAACTCTGTGGCCTCCCAGCACATCACAAAGTCTCATCAATAGGAATGAGGCTGATATGAGATACCTCAAGTTTTCTGCCCTCCAGATCTGCCTTTCTATAACGGGGACACAACATTCCTTAACACTTTGTTGGTTCTTTCTGAAGCTGTGCCTGTGTCTTGCATCCACAGGATCAAGAGGAGGGACCTCAGGAGGAGTCTAATTCCACCTCCTGAGCAGAGGTCAGTCAGCTGTGAGGTTAGATGAGGTTGGCCAGAGCTTTAAGTGGCCAAGTCTTGAAAAACCTCCCAGGATTTTCAGTTTCTCTGGGGACCATGTTGCAAAATTTACTTGTCATGATGTTGAAAAAGCTTTTCTTTGTGGCCAATCTGAACCTCTGTTGTTCCAATCTCTGTCCACCATCATCTTCCTGCTGCCAAGCACCACTGAGAACAGCCTGTCCCTGTCTTTTCATAAGCTCCCATAGGTGTGGGCAGGCTGCTGTTAGGTGTCCCCAAAGCCATCCCATAGGCAGGCTGCTGTTAGGTGTCCCCAAAGCCATCCCATAGGCAGGCTGCTGTTAGGTGTCCCAAAGCCATTCCTGTCCCCAGCCTAGCTCCCTCAGACTCTCCTCACAAGGGATGTGCTCCAGCCCATGCTGAGCCTGAGGGCCCACAGCTGTCAGGAGTGTTCCAGGTGCACTCCAACGCGTGCTGAACACAGGGAAGTGATCACTTCCCTTGATCTCCTGGCTGTGCTCCCACTAACACAGCCCGGGGTGCTGCTGGCCCGTTGTATTCCCAGGGCCAGCTGCTGGCTCATGCTCAGCCTGCTGTGTGCCAAGGCTTGAGCTCCATCTGAGCAGAGCTGCTCTCCAGCCTGCCAGTCTCTGGTCTCTGTTGTTGGAAACTCCCAAAATCTTTTGATATCAAGTCTGTGGGGATGGCCAAGACACTTCCCCCATGCACACACAGCAGAAGCTCCCAGGTCTTCCAAGACCACCTGCAACAGAAGCCAAGACTAACTCTATATAGACATTAAGCCAAAATAATGTTAATACACTTTTCCTGGTACCTTTAAAAACAAGTGTACGAATTTCGCTGTTTTCTCTGAAAAAGGGAACAGCTGCTGCGAAGTGTTCCTTTTCTCCAAGCATGGTTGTTTATAGTAAAGAAGACTAGGCTTTGATCAGTTGCTTATATTTACTAAATTGATTCCAACATCTTTGCCAGTGGGCTGTATGGATTCCCAGCGTGAGATGCTCCTGCTCATTTGAAGTGGCTGAGATTGTTTTTCAATGGAATTTTCCATTATGCTCTGTACTGTCTTTCTTTAAAGCACAGTTCGTTCACTGAGCAGTACTTCTTGTTCAACATAACGTGCAGAACCATTGCTCAACACTTCTGTTTTCTTCCCAAGTGCCCTGCTTCCATATATTCTCTCGTCTTAACCGAAGTTTCCTTTCACAACTCTCTCGCAGGTAATCTGATACGTTTGTTACCAGCTGCTGTGTCCGCTATGTCTCCCCCCACGCCGCCTCCCTCTCTCCGGTATTAACATTTGGGAAGCAGTCAAGGCTTCTCAGGGAAGACACAATGCCCACAGGCTGGGGATGAGCAGAGGGAGCAGCCCTGGCAGAAGGACTTGGAGGTGCTGTGGGTAAGAGCTGGCCCTGGCCAGCCGTGTGTGCTGGGACCCAGAGCCCCAGGGCAGCAGGGGAGGGGGGTCCTGCCCCTCTGCCCCGCTCTGCCGAGACCCCCCTGCAGGGCTGCATCCAGCCCTGGGCCCAGCACAGGAAGGACAGGGAGCTGCTGGAGCCAGAGCAGGGACACCAAGGGCATCAGAGGGATGGAGCAGCTCTGCTGGGAGGAAAGGCTGAGGGAATTGGGATTGTTCAGCCTGGAGAGGAAAAGGCTTTGGGGTGACCTCATTGTGGCCTTGCAGTGCCTGAAGGGAGCCCACAGGAAAGATGGAGAGAGACTCTTGACAAGGGCCTGGAGTGATAGGACAAGGGGGAATGGCTTCACACTGACAGAGAGAAGGTTTAGATTAGATATTAGGAAGAAATTGTTCCCTGTGAGGGTGGTAAGGCCCTGGCACAGGTTGCCCAGAGAAGCTGTGGCTGCCCCATCCCTGGCAGTGTCCAAGACCAAGTTGGATGTGGCTCTGAGCAAGCTGAACTAGTGGAAAGTGTCCCTGCCCATGGCAGGGGAGTGGAATGAGATGACCATTAAGGCCCCATTCTATTCTATGATTCTGTGACTCCCTCACTTTTTGCAATGTACTGAAAGTAGGAGTGTTATAAATGACCCAGACCCTGTAATCCTGCATCCCCTACAATTCTTGCCTGAGTACAAGGAGATCACTACCATCACACAGTGTGTTGTGAACAGAGATGTTCAAACCCCAGTAGCAGCAGCTGGACAAATCAGCACATGATAAAGGGCAAAGGAATCCACATCTTCAGGCTCCCATCTAATGCTTTGTCCATTAAACAGCTGCAGCAAATCAGTGTTTTCCCTCCTTTGTTGTGTCAGACAAATCAGATACACACTTTGCTGTGTGACCAAGCTGCAGACTGTGAAAGAGCAGGTGAAAATCTTCAACAGTTGAAGTGTTGAAACATCAAACATACATATGGGGGAACTTATTTATACCTCTGGTTAAGGTTTACTTCCAAGTGTGACTACCTGTTTGATGCTTAAACAGCAACTAGAAGAAAGAGCTTCCACAGTTAGGCAGCATCAGGCTGCAGAGCAGTTTTCAAGTATAAAAAACAGAAGGCAGTGAAATGAAAAGAACTGTAGTTCCTGAAGATGTACACTGTCTCCCACAGTTCCCAAGTGCGAGGTGATGCACATGTTAAGCTGTAATAGGGAATCTATTGTGAAGATCAAATCCCTTTTCCATCAACATATAAATCTCAATTTAAGGCATCTCCAAAAAAAAAAAAATCCACAGAGCCCAAACTTTTTGCTCTGTCAAAGTCCACTAATTCAAAAAGCAAGCAAACAACAAAAATTCACCCCACCCTAATCCAAATCATCTTGAGATGCACTGGATGTAGTTTTTCCAGGAAAAACCAAAAAACAGGCCCCAGGACTGACTTCAAATGAAAATCTGGCCTCTGAACCTCCCCCAGGACATGGGCAAAATAAATAAAGGACATGTGGTTTGATAAACTCTGATAGGCCTGGGGCTGTACTGTAGCCTGTTTACCCTCCAATCATTTTTCCTTCTGCAGAATCTGATAGTACAAGAGTTTCACAACAGCAGACTAAATTTATGGCTGCACATTTCATAAAATACTATTAAGCAATGCAATACCAGTCTCATCAAGTACTTCCAGTTTTAGTATTTGTTAGACCTTTGTCTTTTTTAATCCTGAAAACACTGTGCTGTGCTACACTTGTTCTTTCACTGGGGCAGTCAAGTGAGAGGCTGCATCTAATTCCTTAAGGATCAGCACCCTAAAGGCATTTTTGAATTGCTCTGATTTGTCTGGGTGCATTAGTAACATGTGTAACTTTCAAGTCAATAACAGTGTATTCAATATATAGAAACAGGTGGTTTTGATCCGGAAATGGGCAGATGTTACATGGCAACAAATATCATCTTGCAGTTAACAAGGCTGGTAACTCAAAACAACAGAAAATGACCAAGCTGAACCCCAAGTTCATGCTTTGAACCCTACATTAGCTGCTGGTTTGGTGTTGGGGTTTTATTTTAAATATCAAAAGAGATACTAGTATTTCTGTAGTCCTACAACAAAGAGCAAAAATTCATTCTGTGATTGAGTGTGTGAAGATAAAAACACCTCTGTAGAGCTCCTTGGGGATAACGGGAATCTGCCTGCTTATGATCACAGCATTGGTATGGCGGCCACTGCTTACACTGAAAAGTAACTTTATGTAATAAGCTATTTTCAGTTTTCTCACTGCTGATTTTTATCCAGTCATCCAATGCCTCCTCATCACTGCCTGCTTTAGAGGCACTCGCCAGTTGCCAAGAGAATACAGAGTATCAGCAAAAGCAAAGAAATAGCACAAGCAAGAGCAAGTGTGTCAGTAGCAACAATGGACTCAAAGGCTCATTTGTGAATTACAAACAATAATAAATGTCCAGATCAGACACCTGCAGGTTTATTTCCTTGCAAATGCGATGCCAATGACAAGAACAATCACTCTGTAAACAACAGTTTACTTATCCTTTCATATGCTCTGTAAAGGGTGATAAGCCAGCCAATCAACATTACCAGTGCTGTTAATTAAAACAGAGGACCATCACTGCATTCACAGCACTGTCTCCAGGGAACTCTGGCCTACTCATAAGTGTCAGAGGCTTACAAAAAAACATACCATGACCACAGTGGGATTAACTTACACAAATACTTCTAATATGTAACAAATTCGATTGAAGTCGTGTTTGTGAACAGAAAGCTCGTTTTAAGTCAAGGAAACACACATCAATCCACGCAGATCCGGAACAGAGCCCCTGTAGAAGTTTTTCTCACACAAAACCCGCAGCCCAGCCGCCGCTCCCGACGCGGAGCAGAGCGCGGGGCAGCCCCGCGGGAGGGCCGGGCTAGCCCATCCATTCCCGGGGTATCCAGAGGCGTTCCCGAGGCTCTCGGACAGGGCCGCGCTGCCCCCTGGCGCTACGAGTCGGGCAGGGGCTGGCTGTGGGTGCCGCTGCGCGTCTTCAGCTGCGACTGGGCGATGTCGGCCAGGGCGCTCTGGATCTTCTCGAGCAGCATGTCCCCGCGGTACACCACCTCCTCCAGCCGCGCCGCCGCCTCGTGGTTCTCCTCCTCCAGCCGGTACAGGCTCGCAGCCTTCAAAGCAAAACCGGCATGACGCCCAAAGAGCTTTGGCTTTTTATGTATTTTTCATACATTCCTGTCTCTGGATGCTACTATCACATAGTCCTAGTATTTTTCCTACCGTTTCCCTTTAGAACAATAAGCTAACCCTTGGAATTCTGTTTAGTCTTATTCTTACAAAGAAGAAGCCTGACCAGGACGTTTTGTTTTCCAACCAGAAACTGAGAACACACAAGAAATGGAGCAAAGAAGCCCCTGAAACAACTCCAGTGGGGTAAACTCCAGGCAAAACTACCTAACCAACTACTCTTCTAACTGGACAATATTTATTAGATATGCTAATTTGTTAAACTCATAAAATTGTAAAAATGTGATGCTGGGTGTGCCCGTGATCATTGGGACACCTGAAAGCTTCCAATAAAGGCCTGCTTTTTATTTTACTATTTTAACACTGTTGCAAGAGTTTCCTCTTGACATCAGGCAACAGGGAAAAGCAAGGATCTTCAACAGAGCCCTAAAGTGACTTTGCTGCTCAAGGATGCTGAGGGAACAGCTGGTGCTCCCTAAAAGGAGAAAGGCTCTCTTGTTTAATAGTTGACTGCAACTAATTCACAGATTAGAGCAGAATTTCAGCTTCACCAAAAGGGAACTCAAAAGGGGCAGGTAAATTGTGTTGAGCATTTGTGTAGCAGCTGCCTTTTATCATTTAAGATAAGACTGAGATCTGAAACATACACCAAGACAACTTTAGTATAAAAAAAGCAGATCAGCCTTAGTACATTTCTATTAACCAAATATTATCTACCCCTTCCCAACAAAACCTATAGTGCATATTTGAGAGTGTTTCAAGCATCTTCAACACCATTTCTTTGAAGACTATCAGGATATTTAATACTGCACCAAATTAAGCAACAGAAAATAAAAATCAAAACTGGAATCCAAGTGATGGAATCCGAGCTAATTTATCTTAAAATCACACCAGACAGAAAGTATCAGAATTTTTTTGTGACATGAAGCTCTTCATTAAGACAGCAAGAAACTGTTGAAGTATCACCTCTAAGGGAAGTATATTCCTACTGGATAACCAGCTCCTCCTTCTGGAGCACCCTGCTTTGCCCACACCAGCTGCCACTTTGACCAGACCCTGCTCAGTCATGGAAGAACCTGGAATTTGTCTGCAGCAGGCATTCTATCTTCAGCTATTAAAAATGCATCTACAGGAAATTATGCTAGTGCTAATGAGCCCAATTAGGATGTTCAGCAATTACTGTGCCTAGCAAAGTTCCCAAATTTAACCTCCTCTGTTTAAAACCAAATGCGATGCCACTGCCAAATCATTTCTCTTTGGCCCATTCTTCTGTTAAACACTTTTGAATGGTTACAGAGTATCAATGCAGGTTTAAAACTTTCAGGTGATCTTTAAGGTGATCATCAGTTTTGTCAGGGAAACAGTACTCTGCATCCTTTATGCATTCCAAAAAAAAATCTTGCTGTAAATCCAGCCATTAAGAGTCAAAAAGAAAAAAAATGGTTTTAATAGGTAAAACCAGTGAAATAACAAAAACAAACAAACAAACAAAAAAACAAATAAAAACCAAGTCTGACTGGTTCAAAGGAAGACTCCTTGTTATTGAATATGATGGAATTATTTTGTGACAGAGCTGAAGAACTTAAAGGACACCCTGCAAACTCTTTAACCAGAAACAATGTGAAAGAACAAAAGACTTCTGTGGTGTTGGTTCTGTGGCTACAAAATGAAATGTGAGAAAATATGAGTATTACCCAAGGGGGGAAAAATGAATAAAATGCACAAAGTATCAGTACTGTTCCATTTGTTCTGTTAATATCTGAAAAAAATAAGGTGATCAGCTTCCAGTATAGTGGTGGTGTGATAAAACCTTCTTTTTTTTTACATTTTAACAAAAAACTAAGTCTGAAAGATTGTCACTGATTATAATTTTATTTAAAACTAGATGCAAGTTCAGTATTTCCACTAAGCCTACAAAGTACTCACAGGCTACCCTCATGAAAAATTCAGGTTTGTACTAAAATCATTTTTCAATGACGACATGGCTTAGAGATGAAAAAATGTGTTTAAAAAAAAAGAGGAAGTTTGACTTCATGAGTGTTCTGATACTGGAATTAGGAAAACCCCTACCTGCAAAGCTGCTGTGGATTCTTCACTGGGCAGGGAATCTATGAGAACATCGATATCCTTGGCAGTGCGAGCGATCAGAGCTGCGAACAGCTGGGCATACTCTGCACAAAACACAGCACAACTCAGGCAATCACTCAGGGAATTGTTAGAAACAAGCACAACTCTGCTGTCACAATGTTTTGCAGAAAGTGCAGCCGACATCCATTCACGACTTAACCTCCATCACTCCAGAAGCTATTGGGGGGGATTATTTGCGGAGGCCGGATTTTGCATTCCCCAGCGCACTAGATCGAAGCACGTTCGCGTGTAGGAGACTCAGGAAGCCGGACTCACCTTCCGTGGGGTTCACGGGCTGATCCTTGTTTATGGCCGTCTGGATGTTGCTGAAGGAGGCCGGGGGGCCGCACTGCTGCAGCACTCCGATGGCGTTACAGAACTGGTCCGCGAGCTGCCGGCACCAATTAACACCGCGTTAATTACCCTGCCCCANGGCCTGGAGGAGCGGCTGGACACCAGGGAGAATCCGTTCCCAGAGGGGGCGGGCAGGCCTCGGAATGGGCGGCCCAGAGAGGCGCCGGAGTCACCGCCCCTGCGGGGTTTAAGGAAGAGCAGGACTTGGCACTCAGTGCCATGGTGCGCTTGACACGGTGGTGTTCAGTCACAGGTTGAACTTGATGATCTCAGAGGTCTTTTTCAACCCAAGTGATTCTGT
>VXBB01003582.1:515633-550073 GCA_013399915.1 Illadopsis cleaveri | reverse complement strand
GGCCTGGAGGAGCGGCTGGACACCAGGGAGAATCCGTTCCCAGAGGGGGCGGGCAGGCCTCGGAATGGGCGGCCCAGAGAGGCGCCGGAGTCACCGCCCCTGCGGGGTTTAAGGAAGAGCAGGACTTGGCACTCAGTGCCATGGTGCGCTTGACACGGTGGTGTTCAGTCACAGGTTGAACTTGATGATCTCAGAGGTCTTTTTCAACCCAAGTGATTCTGTTACTGCCACGGCCTGGGCAGCTTTTGCTGTGCAGTTGCTCTGATCCCAGCTGAAGGTCGCAGCAGCGCTCGGGTGCTCCACTCCAGCCCCGATCTGAGCAGGGGAAAGCCAGAGTGCAGTGTCCCCAACAAGCCAAATCAGAGCCATCTCCGACCTCAGGCGTTGGAAAATAAATGCCATTTATGCCAGTCGGTTTGTGTCCGTCTTTCCTATCTCTGACAGCTGGGTACAATACCTTTCTCCCATGTGGACCTTAGAGATCTCTTTCCAACCCACTGCCATGGGTTCCTTCCACTATCCCAGGTTGCTCCAAGCCCCATCCGACCTGACCTTGGACACTTCCAGGGATTGTGCCAGGGTCTCACCACCCTTACAGGGAAAAATTTCTTCCTAATATCCAATCTAAACTTCATCTCTGTCAGTTTGAAGCCATTTCTCTTATCCTGTCACTACATGCCTTTGTAAATAACCAGTGTAGCCTTGTCACTGATGCTGTGGGTGCAGCAATGATCCAAACTAATCCGCCCAAAGTGTTTTCCCGACCGCACGGTTGGCTGAGGATTTTGCTTGCCTGCGCACTTAAGCTGGGAGGTGGGGTCTCTTCACGCTCCAAAGCTAAACCCCAAGTCCCAAACTGCCGGTCCAAACTCCACCGTGCATTTTGAAGAGTTCGCAGCAGTTCCCGTGGCCAAGCGCTTCCCTCCGCGCTCCCACCGCCCTTCCCGGCTGGGCCCTCCCGCAGGNCCCCTTCCCCCGTTCCCTCTGCAGCGCCATGTGGGTCTCTCCTCGCCCCGCGTTGCTCCTGCTGCTCGTGGGGGTCCTGCGCCATGGCGGAGCCTCAGGTGAGGGCGGTGCGAGCCGGAGCTGGGGGGCGCGTGGGGCTGTGGCCGCCATTAAGCGGCCGGAGGAGCCCGGCTGGTACCGGGAACTGCGGGGCTGTGCCCGGGGTCATGTCCAGCGGCAGGCACGGCTCGGGGCTTGCGGCGGCTGCAGAGCCTTTTGGGGTGTCCCCGGGGCTGGCCGCTCTCTGCAGGGCGATCTGCCGCTGTCCGGACGGATGAGCTGGGGCGCGGAGCAAAGCTGCCTGCAGCGCTGCAGAAGCGCTGTGTGTATTCATGGTTATCTTAATCTTTCATGCGGACTAGGAGAACCACCCTCGTTTTTTTTCTCCCTCTCCCTCCCTGTCCGCTTTTTTTTTTTTTTTTTCACCTTATTGCTGTGAACGCCGTAATTTTAACTGTTTCATGGGTAACTCGGAATCATTTTAACCGCGCCGTTGCGGGGACGCGGTGCAGCTGATGCAGCTGGTGTAGGGCTGTATTCCCCGTACAGAAACAAGGTGGTTTTCGCTACCTATAAACATGAGCTTACATGACAAATGAAGCATGGTTAAAAGTAGGTTTGTATTCGTTTGCTTGTTTTTGGTTTTTTTTCCCCGACCATGTGCAGGTGGTCCTGGGTTCCCACCACCCTAGTGGATGGTGGTTGAAAACCACTGTCACTATAAAACTAGGGAAAGGAGCAAACCCTACAATTTGCAGCTTGATTAGTAAACTTACTTGTTGTTCGTACTGATGTAATGTGACTTTATTTGGCATGGGCTTTTTTGGTAATTTTCCTGTGTTCCGGCATGTGACTAAAATAGAAGTTCAGAGTTAAGTGTGCTATAACAAGTATAGTTTGGGAAGATTTACGGTTACTTTTTTTTTTTTCCTGGTTGAACTCTTATCTGTTCAAATAAAGGAAAAAATAAAGTTTCCTCTCAGAGATAATTCAGAGATAAGCAAGCAGTCCTTCGTATTAGGGCTGATATAAGCCTCTTTCTCTTAGTTTTGCTTTATTTTTACACTTGCTTCTAACCATACAATGGTTTGGGACTTTAAAGCTCATCTCATTTCAACCCCCTTTGCATGGGCAGGGGCACCTTCCACTAGACCAGGTTGCTTAACACCTCACCCAACCTGGCCTTGAATGAATGAAGCTTAATTGTCCTGAAGAAGACTCCTGGGATGCTTTGCAGGGCTGCAGGGCAGCATTTGGAACCAGTCCCAGGTGTGGAAGGCTTCTCTCTGCCCAAGTCTCATGCCTGGGATCCTGATGGAGAGCCAAGTATTGCCTGTTTCCTGCAGGACCTAAAAGCTTTGGCTGGGCACCTGATGGTAGCAAGCAGGTGTGAGAATGAAGGCTCAGAGTTCTTAGACCTTAATGTTTATCTTAAAGGATGCTGACAAGCAGTCTGTCTCCTGGACTTGATGAAAATGGGTCATGTGTTGAGTAATTTTTTTACAATATGTAAAAAGGCAAGGCCATTATGAGACTAAGCAAGCTGCTTTGCCTTGAAGGAACCTGTTGCTGTTTTTCCTTGCACGATTGAGGGTGGAGGGGGAAAGTATTTCCCTCGTGAAAAGCTAATAAGCTGTGTAATTTGTGTACCAGAGTCTAGCTGATCATTAGGGCCTTTAAACAAGGCCACTTGCTTAATGGTTCACTGATTTGAAATTGTCTTGTGGTTATTCAGTTGTGGACACCCACTTTGCAGGGATGGGCTCTGCTAACTCCTAATCCTTGAAGATCCTGCTTCATTCTGAAAGTGCTGATTAGTAAAATCTTTGTATGATGGCCTGTGTTACTTCTCTGGGCTTCTGATGGGCTGCAGCTCCTCAAACTTGGTCTTTGTGCAGAAGTGTTTTATACATTGTGTTTGTTGCCTTCCAGTGAGCTTTATCTTTCTGAGGAGGAGTTCAGCTGGCTGTGTTTGCTACATCCAAACTGGGCTGTTTAGTTTTGGAAAAACTAAAGTGAATTTATAGTGTAATCAGAACTGAGCAGTGCTTTTGTAAAGGGAAAGCTCCCTTTACATCTGGGTGAAATGTGTTTGTGCCAGCTATGTCTATGCAGAGATGATACTTTATAAGAAGTTCACACATAACTCTTCCCTCACTTTTCAGGCTGTAAAGATCTCTAGCCTGGTGAACAGAGTAGTCCTCTGGGATGGGAATGGTGACAAGCCACATTCTGTGGTGTCATCTGCTTTAAGCATCAAGCTGTTCTGAGCATGAGCCTCAGTACACACACAATCAAAGTTCAGAAGCTTTCAGAAATGGTCCTGCTTCTTTTGGGAGTGGAGTAGGTGCTGTATTTTTTGGGAGGTTCAGTAGTGTGGGAAGACAGAGACCTTGTAGCCGGACTCTCCCATCATCTGCATGGCCTTCCAGGTGTGATAGGATATGGCTGCAGGCTTTATTCTGTTAAGTAACTGTATGCTAATGTTTTTCTTACTCAAACTGGTTGTCAGTCTGAGCTTGCACTTCACCTTCATTAAATGTCTTCATGTGACTACTTGTTATACTCCCTGCACTGGAAAGTTCTCCTTAGCTCCTGGAGCCTGCTTACATCAGGGTGTTCTGCATATCCACTGCAAGGTGCTCAGCACCCAGTAGAAATGTTTTCTCTTACTGCACAGAATCTGTCCAAGGGACGCATGATGTTTGAGCATGGCTCTGCAGGTGAAGACTGTTCTGTAGGGGCAGCAGTGGCATTTCTGCAGTTGTGCTAGGTGTAATCAAGAGCCCTGTGTGGTTACCTGCTCTGTGGTGGTGGGGAGTGACTCTTGGCTTTTGGAGCTGGAAGTGTGGTTTACTCAAAGCATCAGAGGAGCCAAGAGCTTGGCACTGAATCAGCACAGTGGAAACGGTTCAAGCTGGGTGTTGCCTGTTGGGGAAACTGTGTGTCACAGGGAAGGGATAACAAGTGCAGAGGCTCTGGAATTGATTGTCTTGTTGTTTAGAGTTAGGAATAAGGACTTTTGATCTCCGAACAGCTCCAGGAGGTTCTATTTCTTTGCTGTCTTTACCAGTTCTGCCCTTCATGTGAGAGAAAAGATGGTGTAGGGTGACAGAGTGGGCTGTTTGCTCTGTTCACCTGTTCAGTGTGCAGGACTATCTGTGCTGGTGCTGTATATTGAGTAATACATGCTCAGTGCTCCGTCTCTGCTCTGCTCCTGCTCGGTTTCAGCAATGCTGACTTCCTTTGAGCATCTGTTCAGTTGATAAGCTCTGTAATAGTTTGGGTTCCTCTCATGTATCTAACCCAAAATTACTCTGATGTGCAGTGACTGTTCCAGTTCTTCCTACAGGGCAGGGAAGAGAGAATAGCCTGGCACCTTAGAGTGTTTCCAGACTTTCACTGTTAGAAGCAATAAAACAAGGTGGGATGCCTGGATTTTGCTCCTGTCTCTGTTGCTGACTTGCTGGATCAACCCTCTCAGTTGTGAGGTGGTGTTAACTGTGCTGCTGGTCCTGCAGACCTGTCTGGTGGGCCACTTCCAGGCAGATCGAGCTTGTCCAAAGGAGAAGGTTACGTGCTGTGGCCAGCACTGTGTGGTCATTGAGGTCTCTGTGTCTGCTTTCAAAGGATGTTTGACAAGAGTGAGCTCTCTGTGACTCAGGGAGTCTAATACTTGTCTGGTATTAGAACCAGAGAACTGATAGCAATAGGCCTGGTGAATTGTGAGTTGGTTAATTTAATCAATTACTCTTGCTCATTGTCTTCCCTTTCTGTCTCAGTGCACCAGGAGTGACTTGTTCAAATGACAGAGATGGGGAAGGCTGGAAGGGTGCTGTGGTCTGTGGCCTTGGAGCAATTGCTCTTCCAAAAGCTTCTTAGAAGGTTCTGTTGCTCTGCAGTGCTCATCATCTTTTGGGCCTGGCTGGAAGTGTGGTTCAAGGAGCCTGTGAACAGCAAGCTGAGCAATACTTATGTGATGGGTGTAGATGTTCTTGTTCTTCACCCTGACCCTCTGCTCTTGTGCCCAGATTTTGGGGTAATGTGTGTCATGCGCTGTTCTCAGAGCAGTTATGCAAACAGTAAAGCAATATAGAGCAACAATCCTTAATTCACCACGCTAATTAAACTTGAGAGAGTGCCTCTGACATTTAGAGTCCCATGATCACGCTGAAGTAGTGGCTGTGTGTCTTGCTGACGAATCTGTCCTTATGTGTGCAGAGGCCCCTGGGTATGGGTACGGAGTGGAGGTGAGAAACAAGGCAGAGCAATGCAGTTTTTTCCCCTTGATGTAGATCACACAGAGAATGTGTATGGTTTCAGTTTTTTTCTTAAAAGAGCATCTAAGTGTGAATGTCTTGCGGTTCAGGAAGCTCTGCTGAAGGTTTTAAAGATCAAAGAAAAATATTTCCCCTGTATTGTAAGCTTTCACTGTACATTTCTGAGTGTATAGATGTATAGTCTGTGCCTTCTGAATGCTTTTCTTTAGCATTCATACTGCTACTTGCATTTCTGGTAGAACATGAGGTAGTGATGAAAGATCTGAGGATATCTGAATGCTGCTCAAGGGACTCTGATGAATGAGAAGCTGAAGGATACACAGTTTCTTTTGCAGTTTTAATTTTACATTAATTACTGTGTGAAAATTTGGTGTAGAAACTTCTACCTTAACACAAACTGCAGATGACAGAGCAGAAAAATGGAGAATCTTTCGTTCCTCACAAGTAATTTATGACCCCCCCCATATTTCAGCTGAGATTTTATTGGTGATGCAGTACTGCTATTAATTGAATTTTGGGAGTGAGCATGTAAGGGTTGAAGTTCCTTCCCTCACTGTGTAGTGAATGGAGGAGGCATGAGGGTGGGAGCTCCCCTCTTTACATATCAAGGGGCAAAGAAACTGGCCAATGATGCCAGTTCTTGGTGGCAGAGAGAAAAGTAACAGGAAAGCAGTTAGAGGATACTGGGTATAGTTTCAGGTAAGAAAACTGTCCCCTCCCTTGTGCATAGGAGCCCCCCGTGTCATCAGCAAGTGTCCCTCAGATGGTGCTGCTGGTGACTCTGTTACAGAACTTGGCGGTTCCAACCCTTTCCACCAGAGGCAACTTCATTGAGGAAGTGTGCGTGTGTGTACACAGGCTTGATAGGTTTTAAGTCTGTGGGTACAGAGGCAGGCAGAGGAATTCAGGGAAAAGCGTGACTGGCATTGTGCAGTCTGGTGCAGTCTGGCTGCAACTACCAACCAAAGAGCATCTTGTGGCTTCTGTGCGGTTGCTTCGCTTCCCTCCCTTGGCATCCCCTGTCCCTGCAGAACCCAGCAGAGGGACGAGTCAGGCTTGCTTGCAGGACTTGAATGGCAAGCCAAAGCTGATTCTCAAAGATCTTATAACCTAGATCACGTGGTTCTCTTTAAATTAAAATGACAGTGCATCATGGGGTTATGCTCGTTATAAGAAGAAATGGTCTAGGTTGTGTCTAGGAAAAATTAGTCAGATTTTTAGGTCTAGAGGTGGGGATGCAGAAGTCCTCATGATTAAAAACTGTTTGGCAGCAAAACACATGGAGTAGCTGACAGTGGGTAAATGTATGTATGCAAAGTACAGATTTGACTCCTTTTTCTGGAACTTGACTCCAATTCCCATAGTCTGTAGGAATTCACCTGGAAAGTCTGATGGATATTGTGCAAGTTGGCTGGCTGATACAAACATATCTGCCTGTATCTGCCAAAAATCAAGCAGTCCTCAGTATCTTCTATTACTGACTTTTTAGAGTGTAGCTGGCTGGTTGGCTGAGCTGGTGAGCTCAGCTGTATCAAACTCTGATTCCTGGCAGGAAGCTCTGTCCCTGTGCTCAGGTGAGTGGCAGGCTGCAGGGTAGGTAGCAAAGCTGTGCCTGTGTCTGCAGGTACAGCTCTGTGTGCAGCAGTCTCTGAAAGCTCGGTACAGCTCACAGGATGAGAGCAGCACAAAGCAACATCCTGCTCTGCTCCCAGCTGACTAATACTGGGCTACTGGAAACTTCCAGGCTTCCCTGAAAATTGCTTCCGTCTGGACCAAAAAAAACCCCTCTATCTTCCTTTTTTTGTAATGCAGGTCTTCTTGAGCTCTCTTTGGGAAAATTCAGAAATGTGCTACTTAACCAGACCAATCCAGTGGAGGCTGTAATCAGGAACATCGCCAGCAACGTGACTGTGGTTATTTTTCAAGTGCATGCCCAGCAGAATGATGTGGTGATATCCTTTGATAAGGTAAGAGTGTCACTTCTGTTAAGTGCTGCCTCTCTTTCAACAAAGGACTTGGCTCTGGTACATGTAGGAGTAATAAATAAATAATGAATCTCTTTACCTGCTTGGCTTTTAGACAGTGTTACTCTAACTTCAGAAAATTTTTCTTGTCCTTATATGCCATAGCTGCTATTTTGAAAGACTGAATGCAAAAGGCACGTCAGAGCTGGCTTGAAAATATTTCAAAGCTCTTTATTTGGTGGAAATGGTGCTTTTGTCATGTGGCTCTACTGACTGTTGTCCATCAACTTGTCGTATTAAAACCAGATCTGTGTGTGAGTTTGCCAGATGCCTCACACACGATCACTTTGGGAGGTTTAGTTGTCTGCTGTTCCCATGGCTTGGATCTAACCACTGCAGATATCATGTTTTGTTATCCCAGCTCCTTGTCCTCAATCTAATTCTCCTTTGGTAACACAGGGAGAAATTCTTTCACATACTCCAGTGAAAGCTGCTACTTCTAGATGATGCAATAAAATCTTTCCTGCTGCTATGCTCTGCATCCCAGTAATGATGGGGCAAAATGAGCCTAATCTAAAATACTGATTTTTGTTGTTGTGGTGCTGGGAGGCTCTCACTGGTATTTGAACAGAACATTGATTGAGCTGAAGGTGGTAGATGGAGGTCTGACAGCTGCAATCTAGTTCTTCTCTCTCCACCAGCATCTTTGAAATCAGAATATGCTGAGTGCCAAGATGTGTCCTGGGAAGCTTAGATGATGAATGACCTGTAACACAAGTCACCCAGCTCAGCCATCCTTGTACTGGTGAAACAGCCAGGATTACAGGGCTGAGGCATTACTGTTAGACCTGTTCAGTCTTTGTTTGCCATTGGTAGAATCCTCTGCTGCCAGTTCAGATCCTCTTTGCATTCATGGGCCTTACCAGGCCAAGGGTAGTGATGCATAAATGCAGCTGTACTGCTTTCAGGGCTGGCCTGCCTCTAGAAATATGAAATTGAGCCAGACCTTGAAGTCTGCCAGGTCCAATGTGCTTCCTTACAGCGTTGCCTGGGGTAACTGTGAGTGCCTTGGCCAAAGGCACTTTCCATGCTGAAAATGTGGCTGCAGGTCAAGTGGTTGTTTCAGCTGTGCAGTTGTGATATTGTCATTGCTGCCTAATCTTTCCTCAAGAGCCCTGGTTCTGGAAGGGATGGTGATGTTGGGGATTGGGTCAGTAACTGGTCTGGCCCCAAAAACGTCTGGCATTGCTAGTGTTTAGGCAGCTGTCATACAATCATCTTCGTTCTGGTGGACATAGGAAGGTGTTTCTGTATGCTGGTTCCCAGAACATTTCCTTGCTGCCATCTCACAACATTTTGTGAGGGATATTCCAGTCCTTTACATTTTTGCTAGTCAATCAATTGCCAGGTCTACTAGCTAGATTTCTCTGCTACTTGCTTTTGATTATCAGCTCTTTAGGAGTCCCACTCTTGTCACGTGGGTTTTTGAGTGCCTGAGCCAGGCAGTGTGTGGTGTCAGAGCTTCCTTTTTTCACCAGCTAGGGTTGCCATACAGAGGGACCTTGAGAGGGTTGAGAAGTGGGCCTATACCTCATGTATAGTTCAACAAGGCCAAGTCCAAGGTCCTGCACGTGGAGCTGGACAATTCCAAGCACAAATACATTTAGGACAGAGCCTGATCTGTTGTAACTGGTACTGATGTGTGTGCCTGGCAGGTTTGTGGCAGGAAAGGGCTCTTTTGATATTATCAAAATACAGAAATATTATCAAAGTGTGATAGAAATCTTCTCAAGAAGAACTCCTTGTGTCTGTGATTTGTTTCTGTGCAGACTCCGTCGGTGAACAGCTCAGGAGTTGGGGTGGACAGAGGGCTGGTGTCCATCCTTCGGCCCCAGCAGACCGTGTGTACGTGGTATGTCCGTGCCCTGGATGCTGCCCAGGTGCTCAGCACTGCCATCTCCATTCCCTACATGGAGAAAGGTACGTGCTCAGGGCACGCCAGCTCTGCTCAGGACAGTCATCTGTGGAATGAAGTGTTGACCTTTCAGTCTTGCAGGGTGGAAATCTGATAGTGATACCAGAAATTCTTTTGAAATGGGCTGAAAAAGTTTTTATTGTCACTGCTGAGCTATGAGTTGTGTATAGGATGTACCCCATGGTCTTGCCATGACTGAAGCCTTTGAATAGAACACTGCTGTGCATGTGATCATAGAATCACAAATCTGTTTGGATTGGAAGGGGACCATAAAGCCCTTCCAGTTCCAACACTCTGCCATAGGAGGGACACCTTCCACTAGCCCAGGTTGCTCAGAGGCCCATCCAACCTGGCCTTAGACACTCCCAGGGATGGGGCAGCCACAGCTTCTCTGGGCAACTTGTGCCAGGGCCTCACCACCCTCACAATAAAGAATTTCTTCCTTATATCCAATCTAAATCTACCCTTGTTCAGCTTAAAGACATTCCCCCTTGTCCTGTCACTCCAGGCCCTTGTGAAAATGCCCTCTCCAGCTTTCTTGTAGGCTCCTGTCAGGTATAGGGAGGCTGTTGGAAAGGTCTCCCCAGGGCCATCTCCAGGCTTAACAATCCCTACTCTGAGCCTTTGCTCATAGGAGAGGTGCTCCATCCCTCTCGTCATCTCCATGGTCCTCCTTTGGACTAACTCCAGCAGGTCCACATCCTTCTTGTGCTGGGGTGGGGTTTTTCCAGAGCAGACTAGAGGGGCAGAACCCCCTCCCTGGCCCTGCTGCCCACTGCTCTTTGCATGCAGGATGCTGGTGGCTGCCTGGGCTGTGGGCACACGTTCCTGGGTTATTTCAAGTTTCTTGTCAGCCCCAAAGTGCTTCTCCTCAGGGCTGCCCTCAATCCATTCTCCACCCAGCCTGTGCTTGTGCTTGGGATTGCCCCTGACCCATGTGCAGTCCCTTACAGGAGCTTTCATTCCAACACTCCAGTCACTGGAGTCACTCGTATGGGGACCTGTCACAGGCTGCAGTGAAATCCCTCAAGGGCCAGCACCTTTTTGTGCTCAGCAAGCAGATCGTGCCTGCAAATGCATAACTGCAGTTATCTTCTCTGTGTTCTAGATCCTATTCCTGGGGGCTGCAATCTAGAATTTGACTTGGAGGTGGATCCAAATATTTACCTGGACTACACGTTGGTTGATATACACATCAAGTTTGCCCCTGCAAACCTGGGATATACCAGGTGTGTGGAAAACTTCAGTGCACTGAGCAAGACCTTTTGTCCTGTGTTTGGCCAAAAGGCTAAAATAAGCCCCTGCTGCAACAGCTGAACCATCCAGCTGCTGGCAGGAATCTTGTTTGCTGCAACAAATGTAAATGGGGAAAAGGAGGAGGGGAAGAAGTACTGCATGAGAGAGATAAAAGTTGAGAGTTGCATCTTGTGGGGGAGGTTATGCAACTTCAGAAATGTAAGCAGTCAGTAAATACTGGATCTTTCCATTCCTTGTAAGAACCTAATTTGTTTGAGGAGCAATTGTGTGTTATAGCCAGTTTTATTTCTTTACTAGTACTGAAGCATGATAATGACCCAGAGTTTTGTTTAACTTGAGACTGCAAGTTAAAAGGCATTATTTCCTGAATGGTGCCTGGTGTCACAAGTAATAGGCAGGGAATGGGGAAGACTGTGTTCAGAACTGCATGAAAAGACAAACAGTAATGTTGTGGCCTCCTGGAATTCTTGTTCTGGCAATTCATAGGTAGCCACTGTAAGTGTGAAGGCAGCTACCAGCATAGACACCACCTGTGCCAGGGAGGTTCTGTGTGATGCTGCTGTGCCTTGTCCTTACAAATACAGTCCAGCTCTGAGTTAGCTGCTGGTGTGCACCTCTAAAGAGTAGAGGCAAACCCTGTGGACAGGTAACTGCTGCAAACTGATGTTAAGGTCTGGGCCTTGTGCTGGGCACGTGGCTGATGTGTTTTTCATTGCAGGGGAGCAGTCCCCCCCTCCTGTGACGCGGGGACGGGTCAGAGCTCGCGGTGGCGGCTGCGCTATGACGTGTACCAGTACTTCCTGCCCGAGAACGACCTGGCCGAGATGGTGCTCATGAGCCACATACGGAAAATGTCTGGGGTGCAGAGCGTCAAAGCCCATGGCATCAAGGTGAGCCCCACGCACTGGCTGCCAGCCATGGGGTGCTCTCTTGTTTTCTCCTCCTCTGTGCTTGTCTTCCTGGAGGGGAGACATATGCAGGCTCCCTGGCCCTGCTGAGGGGTGCCTGCCGTGGAGGCCAGACCTGGGTCAGTAGGCTGGTAGGGAGCCTGAACTGTGCCCTCAGGCAGGGAGGAGCAAAACAGGAGTGGGAGAATCTTCTCCACTGACAGAAAACACAGTAGTGCTGGAGGGAAGGGTTCCATCCTGTGAGCCTTTAACTTACTTTTCCAGATGCTTACACTGACAGCTGATGACAAGACCAGTGTCTACTTCTCGTCACTCCCTGGACAAGGTGTGATCTACAATGTCATAGTGTGGGATCCTCTTTGGAACACTTCTGCTGCATACATACCTGTGCATACATATGCCTGCAGCTTTGCTGACCTGGTAGATAACTGCTCTTCCATCAGTAAGTTGAGAATTGTATGTCCTTGCCAACTCCTCTGCAGCTTATTGTGCTCCAACATGCTGAATGTGCTTTAAGATTATTTTTCCAATGTGTGCAGGAGGTCTTTGTTTTACATTGTGTATATTTTGTTACTTTATGGTGAAGTCTGCTTCTTGCTTGATGAGAAAGTCTGGAATGGTGAAGTAAGACCAAGGAGAACCATTAGCAATTAAAAGTTTAACTTAATGAAGGTTTAATATGTGGCTTGCAACTCTGAACTCCATAGTGCCATCCCAGCTTTGTCCATTTCAACTGGATACATAATTTCAAATAATTTGTAGGACTGTGGATGCTGGATGTGAAGCTGAGCTAATAAAACACAGACTAGATTAGACTCCAGACAGATTTTTCTAACTGTGCTGGTGCTAACAGGAATCAGTAACCTGCAGGTATTTTGAATGGAGGCAGTCATCTAAAATAAGAATGAAGATAATGTCAGCAGTAGTGGAGTGACCACCAAGTCATGCTGCTTTGTGCAAAGCTATATAATGATGGAATTTGAGCAGAAACAGAGCAAAGCTGCCACTCCCCTTATGAATGCAGAAGGGACATGAGTAATTGGTAGACTTTGCTTCATAGAGTAAGATTTGTTCTCATTATTTTCTTATATACTGTAACACAAGTGACTGTTCTCAAACTCTGTTGTCCTGTGACAGAATGAGACAAATTATCTAGGCTAAACCTCTCTAATTCAGAGCACATGGAAAATATGGTTTACTTCTATGCAAATTTCTTACCTATATTTAAGCTATTTGCAGAAGACAGAGGTGAGCCATAATGTGATGCTGCTGATCATTTTTGTTGCATGGCAAATGTATGAGAGGCAGACAAATGGTGAAGGCTGCAGTGATTAAGCCTATAGTTGCTGCCTGGGTCACTAATCCCCATAGCACTGATAGTTATAGATGACTGGATGTCCCTTTTTTTTAACCTGAGCAGAGAATTTTCAGGCAAATTTATATCTGTATTATAAACAAGTTACACTTACTTACAGAAGCTTCTCTTGAATAAGCAGGAAGCTCTTGATTTCTTAATCAGTCTGGGACTATTTCAATGTTCTGTTGAAGATCTACCAAGCCAATTGTTAGTTCAGGTGTTGCAGATCTGACAGAGTGGCAGCTCTCAAGTTGTCAGTAAAGTTTGTGACAGCAACCTGACCTTACCTTAATCTCTCTGTTAGGACTACTAGGTGGAATGCTTTACTAAACCTACCTTTCTTCTTGTAGGTAAACTCTCTACCAAGGTATTCTTCACTGCTTTTGCTGTTCTTGGCCTTTTCACCTGCTTTTTTGGACACAGATTCTGGAAAACAGGTACTGAATATTTCATCTCATAAGTCTGGTTGGAGCTTCATAAATGTTACTCTATGTAACTTAGAATGGTGGTGTTATTACCAAGATTCACCTTGATAGTGATGCTGTGCCAATCAGGTCCACTGCTTTGCTTTTATAGGCTCTGAGCCTTTAGGCTCAGAGCAGGAAGTTTCTGGGATGCAGAATAGAAACCTAGAACTAGGGTGCATGCTGGGCAATATGACTACAAATATGTATCTGTAGTGCTTGAGGACACCCCTGTCGAGAACAAAATGTTGTCTGGCTCTCCTTTTGTGAGCTGCTTTGTTCCTTCCCTGTTGTAATATGAAGATGTCTGAAGATTCACTGAAGTGGGCTTGGTATGAAGCTTGCTAAATACTTTTTCCTTCTTCTCTAGACTTATTCTTCATGGGCTTCATTGTTGCAGCATTCATCTTCTTTGTATTCATTACAAGGGTAACTGGCCTTAGTTATGATGGTGAGTAGATGTTTCAGGATATCCTGTGCTCTTCCCAAACTCTTGTTAGGAGCCCTTCAGGTACAGTCTCAGCTGTGCTGTTGTCCAGCCACAGGAAGGATAGCAGGGTGATGCTTGGATGTTTGAGCTCTGATTGCCATAATAGCTGAAAATGCAACAGAGTAAGTGTTCCTTCCAGCATCACAGTGATGCAGAATTAATACCTGGATTTAATTTCAGTGTCTAATCCAAGGAAGATAAGAGGTGTTTGGAAACTCTGGAAATTTGCAACATACTTTCTTCCTACTTTCACAATGCATGGACCTATTTCAGATCAAATGTAGGTTTCATCTGTAAAATGGAAGTAGATGGTCTGTGCCCAGCTTGTTAGACTAGACAGAATTAGTTCTTTCTGTCTGTCCTACCTCATAGAATTCCCTTATTGGTACATGTGCAGTAGCTGTGGGCACCTGAACTCCCTGGGAACTCAGGGTACTGATGTACATGGTGCCAAGGCCTCCATGCCAGCCCCCCCCCGACTCTTTCAGCAGCACATCCCCAGCTCCAGGCTGGCATCTAAGTGAAGTGCATGAAGCACATTGTGATACTTTTGTTACCTCATGCAAACTCACTGGAAAAAGTCAAATAAGCCTGTAAATAAAGCTGCTGCACATGTTACTGCAGGAGCTGAAGTTTCCAGAATGCTGGAATTTTCTTTTCTCTCTTTCAGTGCGTCTTATTTTGACAGCAGTGGCTGGAATTATTGGAGGCCTGCTCTTAGTTGTGAGCTGGTGGAGATTTGGCTCTGTCCTGCTCAGCATGTTTGTTATTGGACTTGTGTTGGGATTTCTCTTCTCATCCACAGTCTTCTTTACTCCCCTAGGTAAGCACTGGCATCCTCTGCTTGGTGAGTGCTGCAGGCACACTGTAAGGCTCAAGAGTGAATGGCACCCTCTGGTTTATCTTACTGGGATGTTGAACTTTCCCTTTCCAGTGCTGGGAGGAATAGAGATGTACCTGAAAGCTTCTTTCAGCTGTGCTGTAATTAAAACTGCTTGGGGAAAAGGGAACTGATTGTTTTGCAGAGAACGTGGTGACTCTTCCTACTTAAACTCTGTGCCATCTCTGTAACACCAGCTGTGCTCCAGGCATGTGCTTGCTCTTTTGTCCTCTGTCCAGAACAAATCCCAGTAGAAAATCTACAGTATAATTTGAAGGCTTTAGGCATAAAGGCCTTAGACAAATTGCTGAAAAGCCAGTAAGCCTGCTGAGCTGGAGTCCCTCTGGGACACCAGAGCATCAGCTATACTTTATTGTAATTTTCAGTCTCAAAACTTCTCTTTTTAAGGTCCCTTGGTGGGATAGTTTTTCATTCACCAGTCCACCTGTGTTTGACTCAAGCCATGATTCTGTGATAATCCATGCAGTCCCTGGTTGCTCTTCATTAAAGTGGAGCAGTGACTCAGCTGGAGGTCAGCTTGTCCCCTCTGGTGAATCCACAGGCCTTAGAAGGCAGAGGGAGCAAAGAAGGGTTTGCATGATTTAATTTTCCTAAAGTCTAGAAGAATTTGTTGCCTGGTGGTGTTGTGATGGCTACATTTACACCATACTCTGGAGTCAGATGCAGATTTTTAGCTTAGAAACCCATAGAGGCAACAAAACAGCTTCTTACTGGGCAGCACTACTCTGGTGCTTTTCATTTTTACTGGGTAAGGAATGTGTACTTTGTCAAAAATCTTTGTTCTATGGACAAGATCTGCTGTTTCAGCACAGAGTACAGGATCTGTGCTCAACTGGGAGAGTTTTTCTGTTCTTGAGTAACTGTTCCAATACATCTTAAAAGTCAGGATTTGAGCTCAAAAGCTGGGCTTTTCAGTAATGAACTCCAGGTATTTCTGAACGTACAGAATTTTGGGGGGAAAAAGCTGACCCCCAAACACTTGCAGAAAAGGAAATGTTTCCCTCACTGGTAAATGTGGTGTCTTGGCAGGAGACTACAGGGTCTTTCGTGATGATGTGGTGTTCTGGGTGACCTTTACTTGTGTGGCCTTGATGATTCCAGTGCTTTTTGTTGGCTGCCCAAGAATTGTAAGTAACTGTGCTGTCACCACAGAAGGGGGGAATGGGGCTCAGACTTCTTAATGCAAAACATTGCCCCGTGGGATATGTACAGAAAACTTAGCACAGCTTTGTGAAGCTCAGCACAGGGCCAGTTGCAGGCAGTTCTTGTCCAGCCCCACTTGTGCTAAGTGGTCCTTAAGATAAGGAATGACTTATTGTAGTTTTGCACCCAGCATCCACTAAAACCTGCATTTAGTTGACTTATGCTGTCTTATCAGCTTGGCCAGATAACAGATGTGTGCAGCTCATTTATCACAGAAGAACTGATAAAAATTACAAAATACTTGCCCAGAGCAGCTGTGGCTGCCCCATCCCAGGCAGTGTTCAAGGCCAAGTTGGACAGGGCTTGGAGCAACCTGAGATAGTGGAAGGTGTCCCTGCCCATGGGAGAGGGTTGGAACTGGATGGGCCATTTCAGGTCCATTTCAATCCAGGCCATTCCATGATTCTATGATTTTACTGTCTTACGGTGGTGGGAAATAAAGAGTGTTCATCAGTCTCCTAAAGCTGTGCTTTTTCTCCCTGTCTAGCTGAACATCCTGGCTTCTGGAATAGTGGGATCTTACACAGTGGTCCTGGCCATTGCTTGTTATGTCTACACAAGCCTTGCTTACATCACCTTAGACCTGCTCAGAAGGGTCCTCAACAATTACTTCAGCAGAGCTTACACCAATGTGCCTTTTCAAAGGAATGGTGAGTCCTCCTGAGCCTTTATCCTCCTTTTAAGGAGGAATCACTGCCTCTTTGGTTCTGTGGTAAACAGCGAGTGAGGGCAGGAAGCAGAATGGAAGCAGAACACAGTACAGTGTGAGATTTAACATCCACATGAGAAATTCTAGTCCTTCAAAAGCAGTACTGAGTATACTCAAAGGCAGGAACCTTCCTGCAGGTGTTGTGACAAAGGGCCTTGGGAAGGGTGCTGCTCAGACTTGGGCTGGCAGTTTGCTGAGAAGTGTGCAGTGGGCAGTCAAAGGCCTAATACAGGGAAGAGACTCTTCCCAACTCCCTGTATATCCTGGCCTCTGCATGGAGTCACTCTGGGCATCTGATGATGTGGGGATGATACTCCATTCCTTTCTGTCACTGAACTAGTTCAGTGTTTGTGCTTGGGAAAGCAAGGAATGTTGTGCTTTGCTGCAGGAATCTGTTTCTCTTTTTCCAGACTTCATCATCCTGTCAGTGTGGGCAATGCTGGCCCTCAGCGGGGTCACTGTGCAGCTCCGCCGGGAGAGGAGTGAGGTGCCCTTCCCACCACATCCCTACCTCACCTGGAAGAGGGAAAGGGAACGTAGGAGCACCAATGTCTTAGACCCCAGCCATCATATCCCTCCTCTGAGAGAGAGGATCCACAACAAGCTGCTGCATATCAAAGAGTTCTTCCAGAAAGACCAGCCAGCTGGGGAGAGAACTCCACTGCTTCTGTAACTTGCCAAATAACTGGTGGGAATGGAGAGAGAGGATCTGGGAATGGTGAGATGATTGCCAGCAACCAGCCAGTGGTGCAGGATTTACCACTGCTAATTTGTCCTGCTGAATAAGGGATTGCTGCTTGCCCAGCTTGGCAGAGCAGTTACCTGTCCAGTACACTACATGCTGTTTGTGACTCCTCTGTGGCACACTCTGCCTGATGCAACCTGCTTGTGTCCAGCTGCAGAATCCTGTACTCATGGCTGAGGACAGGCATTAGTCCTGTGGGTTCTACTTTGCTGTTTGGGTACGTGAAATATCAAATAGGCCTTGGAAAGCAACCTGTTGATTGTTCTCTTGCATGTGGAAATGTCTGCTGAGGCAGTGCCCAACTCGCTCCCAAGGGTGGGCAGCCTGTCCAGCTGTGAGGGGAGGAAAAAGGACTGGACATACAAGGAGTTCTTCCAGCAGAAACTGAGCATCTCCTTCTAATACAGGTACAAAACGTGGCTGCAGACACACTGGTTTCCAAGAAGTGTTACTGAACCTTGCAAGCTGAACTGAGTGACTTGAATTGAAACTGCACTGAGTTAGCTGTTGTACGTGTGCACTGTGGGGCTCGGGAAGGGGGACTGATCTGAGACAAGAAGACTTTTTCCTTTGCTTTTGGGTGGTTTTGTAGCAACTGGTCATCTGGTCTCTGTGCAGAGATGGCTGCTAAGAGAACACAAACAAGAGGTTTGTCTCCCTGTTTGCTTTCTGAACAGCCTGTGTCTTGTTTCTGCTCTGGTATAGTATCGTTTTTGATGGTGCTGTCATAAAAGAAAAAAGTAAAGCTCTTTGTAGCCAATGGCAATTTTTTCCCCTGGAGTTGGCTGAAACACTAATTATTTATTTTTAATCATCTTTTAATTTTGCCTTTAAAGGGGTGAAAACAACATTCAGCTAGCAAGATACTGACTAGGCACCTTGCTGACTCTAATAGTCCCTTAACTATTTGAATTGCATCTGCCCAAAACAGAATCTAGTATAAAAACAGATGAAGGACCAATCTCACGTGGTGGCTTTATGCTCTTCCTTAAAAAAAAACAACAACCCAAGAGCCATTTTCAAAATGTCAGCTGGAGCAATGTGTTTTTGGTTCATCCCAAGGAGACTTGAGGGTGTTATACCTGTGTTTATCCTTTGTGCCCCGTCCTGGTCTCCAGTGGGGATCTGTCTGGGCACTGAAGGATGGCTCAAGTCTCACATCCTGTACCTTGACACAGGGTATAGTGACTCTTCCTCCTTCTCCCTGTGTCTGAACCTTCAGTGAGGGCAGCCAAGTGCACAGTCCTGCCTGTGTGAGGTGAGTTGGTGCTCATGGAGCCTCCATGATGGGATTCCCCAGGAGTTGAAGCTTAAGCTCTCAGCCACCACTTTAAATTCTTGGTAGGAAATCTGTAAGAAACAGTTCTTTCTGAGGAAGCTGGCAAAAGAACTTTTTCTGGCAACTTTGTTGGAAGTCAGAACACTCTGGCATAGACAGGAATGAATGACTTTTAAATGGCTTTTCTTTAAGGAGTGAGAGCTCAAAGACAGTGTGTGAGGTGACTGAACCCTTCTGATATTTAGAGAAAAATCCCATCATTGCTTGGAGCTGGACCATCTGCCTCAAACAGCACAGCAAGGCTGAGATGCTGCAGTTTGGGTCTTGTTTCCCTGTGCTGTTGTGGCACATGGGGTAAACAAGGAGCTCTTCCCTGGGTCTGTGCCCGTGCTCCCTGCACTGATCCTGAGCTTGTCTGTGCCATGTGCAATGGCAAGCAGCAAACACTTCTGTGGTGTAGAAATGCTCTTAAACATGTTTACCTTGGTGGGTTTTTATAACTGCTGCAATTAACATTGTGCAAGAAACAAGTTTAACTCTAATTTTCTATATCTTTTTTAATAAAGATTTCTTTTCAATGATGCTTTTACAGTTTAGCCTCTGCCTTTGATCTTGTAGAGAGAGTTTGCTTTGAAAAATTTCTGGCCAAGGGCTGAGGTTGGTGGGGGAGCTTGGGTGGCATTGCAGTGACACCCAGAGGCTGAGAGTGTGGCGTGTGCTCTGTGCAGCCACTGAGGGAAGTGCGTGGTCCAGAGAGGCTTTTTTTTGAGAGCTTTGTCAGATGAGGCTCTAGAGAACAAAGGAATGGTTGTTGTCTCCTTTTTGCCTGAAAACTGGTCTGCAAGATCACGTAGGAATCTCCTAGCAGAAGTGCTTTGAACTGTTTTTCTGAGATCCTAACTTGGAGATTGTATTTCCTTTTTATAGATTTGCCAAGAGACAGCTCAGAAATTTTCTTCCATAATCCCTAAGCCACAGTGAATAACAGTGGTGATGATCAGAATATATGAATTGATCCACTGCAGTGTTGAAGGGGTATGTTCAAGGCTTTTTTTGTGTACTTGTTGAGGTCTAGGGTGAGATCTCTTGAAGGTCCCTTCTAGCACAAACCCTTCTATGATCTGTGATTCCCTTCTGTCCTTGCCTAGAGCTGTCCTTGATCTGGAAAGGCTTCCAAAAAAGAGGGAGACCCTCCAGAAAAATCAGTAGGCTGCATCTCAAAATGTGCATTTTTCAGTGAGCCTTTGAGCTTTTCATCTCTCTGCCTTCCAGCCTGTCAGCAGCTGTAGGTCTGCAGTAATCTTGGTAGTGTTTTTTGGGCAAACTTTAGTGGAACTTTGGTTCCTGGTTGGTTTATCCAGTGAAGACTCAGTTTAAGAAACACCAAGCCTTTGGGTGTGCAAGGTGAGTATTGTGTTAGGTTACTGTGTCCTGACTCAGGGGCAGGAATGCATTGATATATTGATATATCCAGGTTTGTTTGAATTTTGTCAATGTCCATCTGGTTGTCATCCTTTCCCACATCCTGGACTAGTAGGCTCTGGTGTCTGATTTTTCTCTGGAAACAACAGCTCCCATAACACTTCTGTGTGTTCAACAGATGCTCGTTGTTTATAATATTTAGTTCATTGTTCTCAGAGCTTGTCTGCTCTAGCCCCCAGCTCCAGGCAGCCAGCTGACTCCTGCTGACCATGGAGGGCTTTGTGCTTCCTTGCACGCTGGGAGAAGTCAACTGTAAACCAGAGCAAGGAGTGAGCTCATCTTGGGGGTGAGAGGGAGTGGCAGAAGAAGAGGGGTGTGTAAAACTTCCCTGCCTGCTTCAGAACTAGATCTTCACAAGGCTGCCTCATCAGAAAAAGCACCAGTTCCAAATTTTTCATCTTATCTGGTGTAACAACAGATTATGTAATATGCTCAAAATGAGATGGATTCGATGATTTTTATTCTGAATGCTGAGGGTGAGGGGGAAAGCCGTATGCAGGAAGCAAAGAAGCACAGAGAATTGTAGGAGGCAGCTGCTGTTTGCTTAGCCAGGAATGTGATGAGTCATTTAAAAATTTGTTTGTGGTGTTCCTGAACGTAGTATTGGAAAAGGGAAGGTGCTGATCACCCTGCCTCCATTGGTGTGCTGTGTTGTTTGAGCTTCCAAGAACTGGCTTGTCAAAAACAACTCCACTGCTGCTCACTGCTGGAAGAGCCAGCCTCAGATGGATGGATTGGGACATTTCTGGTGCTGAGAACACTGCAGGGAAATCATTGTCTGCCATTCCTCAAAAAAGTAAACCTTCACCTTGGGAAATGGAAAGAGACTGCAGCTGGAGGTGGTGGGTGTCCCCTGTGCCTGTTCTCTGGCTGGTGCCTGAGGAGTGCTGCCAGCACGTGCTTCTTCCTGCAATGACAGAGTGTTTCCCTCCGTGCTGGGCAGGTGGTTAAGGCAGATGCCAGGTGAGTTTTTTTCTGAATGTGGGAAATAAAGACATTCCCTGATACAAGGGCCACACTGGCTCACCATGTCTGGGGACAGGAAGGTGGTTGCAGGCAGCAGGAACTCAGTCCCTCCTCCTGTACAGTTCCTGTCCAGCCCCACTTGTGCTAAATGGTCCATAAGATAAGGAATGACTTGGTGTATTTCTGCCCACAGCATCCACTAAAACCTGCATTTAGTTCACCTGCTGTCTTACCAGCTTGGCTTGATAACAGATGTGTGCAGTTGATTTATCACAGAAGAACTGATAATATTACAAAACACTTGCCCAGAGAAGCTGTGGCTGCCCCGTGCCAGGCAGTGTCCAGCCAGGCTGGGCAGGGCTTGGAGCAAGCTGTGATGGTGGAAGGTGTCCCTGCCCAGGACAGGAGGTGGCACTGGATGAGATTAAGGTCTCCCCTTCCCTCTGCCCTCCTGCTGTGTGCAGCACCACAGTGCTCTCCTGGCTCTCCTCTCTTGCTGGTCATGCCCTGGACCCTCAGACTTCAAGCTCTCCAAAAAGGAACAAGTTCAAGTTTTACACTCAAACAGCAGACTCGGAAATTCCTCTTTTAACCAGAAAAAGTGCTTAAAGAAACACCCTAAGCCAATGTAAATTTCATTTGGGCATTTACACAGGGATCCCAGTACATGTAACTCTGCATGAAAACAGTGCCATTAGTTCTGTATTTTAACAATCCTCTAATCCCATGTGCTTGTTAAAAAGTCAAGGCTGTTCAAAACTTTTAGTTGTACAAACCAACCCAATTTAGTTTGTCTGCCCTCAGCTGAACAGCTGCCACACAGAACATTTTGGTTACTTTCTTTTTTATCTTGTGTTACCAACAAGGTTCATCTCAGAGCCAGTTCCTTGCTTTAGTTATGGAGACATCTATGTTTTCAGTCAACTTTATTGATAAAATAAGTTTACTGTACAGTACACAATTCTAGCCATAAATCCTTTTCAAGCCATCTGCATTACAAAAATAACAGGTATGCAATGAAAAATAGTCGCTCCACACACTGTGAAGGCTCTTTAAAATCCTAAAGTGATCAGGGCAGGGGAATGAAAGGGGAGACGTATCAAATGTGAAGACTAGGAGTAGATAAATTAAGTCACATTTTTTTAAATTTACAAAAATAAACACTAATCAAGCATTATTTCGTAATAGAGCAACCTCAAAGTACTGCCACAGACCAAGAACCCTCTTCTGTATTCAGAAGCCAAACCAGAAGTCAGCCACAAAGCTGAATTCAGCATCAAATGGATAGAAATGCCTCTTGACACCAGTGCATGGGTGAAAAGATGCTTCTAGAAACAAGAACTTCAACAACTGAACCCAAGGAATTTTGGGAATTCCTTTTAAGTTTGCAACAACAGAACACTCCAGGGAAAAAGGATGTTGCTTCTGGTAAGTCAGCAGCTTGCAAGCCACAGCAGAAATGCAAAATCTAAATTAGAGAAGCACTGGTGAGGCTTTACAGAAAATACAAAAGCAGACAAGAATATTTTGTGCTTGAGCTAAAATGCTCCCCCAGAATTTCTCCTCGGCTGTTTCACAAGTCTGGAAATGGCCATAACTTTTTTCCATGCATGTGAATGTCCTCAGCGTGTTTCTTAAGCCCAGCCAAGGTGCTCTGCAGACAAGCTGCAACTTCTCCATTTCTAAAGCAGGCTGTGAGAATGTGATGACCTGATTCACCTGTCCTTTCAGCACGTGCGTTACTTCACTGAAAACAACCATTTACTGCCTGCTAATGCTCTTTTCTCACTTATTTCCTCTTAAAAGCACCACGGGAAGGAGCAGCAACAGAGAGGACAGAAGAAAGGTACTGAGCTGCTCCTAAGTCAGTTCAGTGCCACTGGAAGCTCCCCCTTAGGCCTATGGAACATCTCCCTCGAGCTCAGGCAAGCTGTGCTGGGCCACAGGAAGCTGTATTGAAGCGTTGGAAGTGTTGGATGCTCAGTTCCTTCTGTCTTCTTGTCACTGAAAATCAAACTTGTCTAAGTGGTAGTTGATTTCAGGATTGCTCAGCTCATGTTGCTTGGTGGGTTATTGAACAGCCAGAATGTGAAACTGTGGGAGGCAGCTGTAGTGCCACAGTTTGCTGTAGCTGACAGCTTTCACTCTGCTTAACTCACTTTAAAACCTTCCAGACAGAAAAAAGAAAGAAGAAATTTTCCTTTGGAGAAAGGAAAATCAAGAGGATTAATTGCAGGCTGCCAACTCTGCCATGAAACTGCTTTTTCCTTCCTCCACCCCCCTTTCTGCTGCCACTGCTTTTGTGCTTTCCAGTTGCCATTCCTCACTTAGGAAGTTTGGGCAGGCAATTGGAGAAGAAAGACATGGGATTCATGTGGCTGCTTACTCAGAGAGAACTGAGCTGAATTTCCTCTCCTAAAGGTAAAAGCTGAGGCAGAATTGTATTGCTACCTGTGTTCCTGAGAACAATAAAGTGGGAACGGCTCTTTCCATGTTCTCACAATACAATTCAGTGCACATATTTGAAAGAATTTTGTTTCATTTAAAAAGTCCAAACTATTCATTGACAGCATTCCTTATGTTTAAAAATTGGCCTTGTATTTGAAAGTGATACCCCAAAGCTAAATGACAGAAATCCTTAAATTTTATGCTGCCTGTGTGCCCCTCCTATCAAAGAGGTTTGTTGCAAAATGAGAATGTATTAAAGCCAAAACAGAAGGAAAAAATGCTATATGGATCATGCACAAAGCATATTTATAAGTTACTTTCTAAGGCAGAGATCAGACTTGAAATCTTACCTTTATTATCTAAGAGTTGTATTGAACTTTGTATGAGCAATAATTTATATAAATTACTTGAAATCTCACCTTTTATCTGTAAAACGAGTTCATATAAAAAAATCTGCAACTCAGCAAGTGCATTAATCCATTTCCTACTGAGGTTAGATCTATGGCAATCAATGTGTCACTGAGGGTATTGCAGAATACCAGCTGAATTTACGTTACACAGTATAAAAGCCACTGAGCTGGAGTTGGATGCATTCTCTTGCTGGTGCCCTATTCAGTAACAAGTGCTTGACCAGTGCCCCCTGATGCTCCATTGGTTTAAGTGTGCAACTGAAGCTTGCTGATTCCCAGAGTCCTTAGCTTTTCCTCAGGCTCAGATCACTGCTTGTCACTAATCCTGACAGGGACGTGCTCTCTGATGCATCCTCTTTCTTGAGGTTCAGAAACGATTCTCTAGTGATTTGAAGAATTTCTCTCAAGCCTCTGTTTTCTTGCTAAAACCAGAGAGAGAAAAACACTTTAACAGGACTTCAGAAGGAAATCAGAGTAACTGTTAAAACCTCCCCTCTACTCCAAACTAATGCATAAGGAGTCAAACACTGATTTGAAATCAGTGCTATGTCATGTTCTCCAAGGGAGCATATGAGGTTTCTGACCCTCCCGCTCTCTTGGATGGGCTTTAAGCATCCCCTCCTCGAGATTAAGCTGCAGAGGTGCTTCCCCTGCTCCAGCAAGGCAAGAGTAACACAACGACAGTGAGTGACTGGGACAGTAACTGTGTGAAACACCTGGGAGGATCTTTGCTCCCTTTACTATCTGTGCCTCTGCAGCTTTGTCCTCACCTCGAGCTGGGTGATGCGCTCCTGCTCTTTGCAGCCGTGCCTCTCATCCACCTCAATGGCTCTTCTCATCACTGCTGCCATCTCTGTGATTTGGTCCACGTGCACTTGCAGCTCCTGAGATACAATATTTAGTAATATCTTAGTGATATATTTTCTTCATTATTAGAAAAAAGCAAAGCATTAAATGTGGTTTAGCTGCTGTGACATTTTTAATCACAGACCTCAATTCTGGAAAACAAATTCTCTCTAACTTTACAGTGTGGGCAGCCACAGTGGTCCTGTTTATTTAAATAAACCTGGTTTGCCCCACAGTGATCCCTCTCATTGGAATCTGATAGAAGCTTAACCAACTGTGATCCCTGGCCTCCAAATGGCTGCAAGCTGGTGTTGTGCTTGCCCTGACCAGGCCCTCCTGTGCTGCAGGAACTGATGTGTGTTATTTTGGATATGCAAAACTGCTCCACTCCTGTGAGAACAGCAGGGAAAGCCACATTCTTTCCAGGTGTTTGAAACCTGATCTCCAGGCATTTCTCTCTAAAAAGGAGCAGGTGCAGTGGTCAATCTTACTATGTCACATATTACAAAACTCAAACCCATTCTCCACTCTCTATTTTAGATACTTTTGTTTGAATCCACCTCCAATTCCAGCTTATCTGGGCTCAGGACTTCAGAGGTTCAGGAAGAAGGGTCAATGCTGCCTTTCCCTGCAATGCTACATGAGGAGCCTGTGCCCCTCTGGCACTCACTGCTGCTCAGTTAAGACAGACAGTTTAAAGGTACTTCCAACAGCTTTCATTTTTCAACTTGTCTTTTATTTCAACTCTGCTGTGAAGCCAGTCTAGTTGTGCCTCACCTGGCCTTTGGACAAAATCCACAATATTTATTGGCTAGTATCAGGAAAAGCAGGACAGGAGGGCTGAAATGAAGGACAGTAAAGACTAAAGCTAAATCCCACCTTTAAATGATGAATTTGATGGGAGATCTATACAGCTGGCAGATGGTCACCTTGCCTTTAAACTGCCACAAAGAACTGCCTCAGTTGGAATCATAAAACACATCTGACCAAAACAAATATCCTTTACTGAGACAAACATCAGCCCTTTCCTCTCTGCTGTTCCAATTGCCCAAGCTGTAATTTAGCAGTTGTTAAATGCCCCCTCTCAATGTGAGGGGGTGGGGAAGAACTTGTTGTACATCTTTTATTTTCTTCTTAGTTTCCATTGCAGGTGATGACATAAAACATTTTTTTTTAAGAACTCCCAAATTTAGCTCGACAGGAAGCTGTGGTCAGGCAAGGATGCACTCTTGAGAAGGCCTGGGTAGGAGCTGTGGGTTTCAGATACATTGCTGTCCTTCCTGCTTTCACAGCTCATGTGGGCTCTGGATCAATACAACTTGGGGCCTGTTCCACGGTCACCGATGTTAGGTCAGATCCTAATACAAAACTGGAAGGCACATGTGGAAAACTTAGATGGGGTAAAACCAAAGAGTGCAGTGACAGTGAAAGCCTCTGTGTATCTCTCTCTTTTGTGCACATTGGGGTTTTTCTCTCCAAAGAGATAAAAGCCAAAAAGGAGCCACACCCGTTTTAGGGCCTTGTTTCAGCTGAGCAAATTCAAACAGCGGCTTAGATCAGGGTCACTGCTACCAACACACCCTTTTCTCTTGTACACAACATTATCAAAAGATGTTGTGTTATTTAAAGGACGTGCTGCTTCATCTGCAGCAATCAATGCTCTTGTAATAATCTGTAAACAGGCACAAAAATAACAGCTGGCACTCAGGAAAACTGCATTACTGGGAACAGGGAGCTTAACTCCTTGGATATAATGGATTGTTTACTTAACAAGAGAGAAGTATTTAAAAAGTGCTTCAACGTTGTTCAATCTTGAATATGAAGCTTGAGCTAGAGAATAAATAATGAAATTCCAGAAACCCCAGGTGTCAGGGTAAGGGTAATAAATCTTTTTCATCAGGCACTCATGAAGGAAGAGGTTTAATGAAAATGTTGAAGCCTGAATCTCCTGTTCCAATTACATTGTGAGATGTTATTTTTTCTTTTTTGTTTCTTTTTCCTGTTTTTCCATTGACGTGCTTGAACTATCACAGCCCATTTCAGGATGGATTTCATTTTACCATCTTGTGTTGGTTCTCCTGAAGCTGGAGCAGATGCTATACCATATTCTGAGGTAACTTCTGTTGAGAATTATCTATATCTGTCATTTTTCAAGATTTTATGTTAAAGATACAGTTCTAATCCATTTTTTTTTTCATACCAATGCCATTAATTACACACACAGGATGTTGTAAGCAGGCAAGAAAAAATCAAATTCCTCAATTCTGTTTTCCCAGTAAGCAGACCCTAACTTTGCTTTGCAAACTTAAGTTAGCTGAGGGCAAAGATTATTAAACACTTAAACTTGTTTGTCTACACAGCTGCATTGCTCTACTGATTGTTACACTTTAAATGAAATGTAATACTTTGCCAAAAAGCTCCTGTTTAGATCTGTTAGTGACCCAGAAGGATGAATTCCTCCAAAATTTGAAAGCCCTTCTGACTCTTGAATAACTGAACATATACTTGTGTTTCCTGCTTCATCCAGTTATTCAAGAGTCAAAAGGACTTTCAATTTTTTAAATTTATTTACAATATTTAGGGGAAAAATATTTGAATATTGAATTTTAAAAGCCTGCTCCTCCTACTCTCCCTAAGCACAGGTTTATTAATTATTATTGGTGTCACAAGCATAAGTTAAAGCTAGTCTAAAAGTCTGACTATTACTCTGGCAGTGTAACAGGGCAGTTGCCTTAAACACTGAAGTGAAACAAAAGTAAATTAAGCAAATGCAGTAATGAAATGCTACCTGTTGAAAGTTTTAATAAATGAGAAGCTGGTAAGGTTGACTTACTCAACTGATAGTTTCTTGTTCGTGTTGCATGGAGTGGATTATAAAAATTACAATTTTTAGTTAGTAGTACAATAGCACAAGAATTGACACGAAATGAGCTTTGAATTGATCCACTACAAACGAAGGTGTTAACTAAAAAACAAGGCAAGAAACCTCAATGAAGTTATTACCTTGGAATGTTGCTCTTTTAACTTCATTATTATACTTGGATCATCCTTTTTGCTGGCCATAAGCAACCTGAACATCTGTTCCCTGTACTTGCTCATGATGAGCTCCAGAGCAGACTGGTGCTCCTCGAGAGACGTGCGCAGTTCTGCCAGCAGGATTGAAAATGCAGTTCAGAGTTTAACACAGAGAACCAAATCAAAATGCACAAACATTTCAGCTTGAGAAAACAAAAATGAGTCTGTAATTGAGTGTCCCCACTGCCTGCACCATGAAATCTACATGGGCTCTGCAGATGGCTTTAATGGTGAGCAGCCTGGGACAATTCCTGTCAGGAACAAGCAGTCTTTTGTTAGTGTGACTTCTTGTTCAGTCCTGTGCCTGACAAAAGCCATCTGGAGTGTGGCTGAGCAGCTTTACCCCAGCCACACTGTACAAAAGGCAGGAAGGAGTTCCCAGATCTGTTTTAATCTGCAGCTTGGTAAAACCAGAGTTGAAAAACGCTTCTGCTCAAAATATACTGAGTCAAAGATAAGGCAAGACTCATCTGAATTGAGATCACTGAATCCTCTGCTGAAGGGAACTGCTAGAATACCTAAGGCTTTCCTGGAGGAACAGTGCATTCCTAGTGTACAGAATTCCAGAAGGAATTATATTTCTCTACTTACACTGTAACTTGTCCTGACTGCTCCTGTTATTTTCAGCAGTGGTTAAACACTTCTCCAAAAAGATCCCTGTCTTGTAGAATTAAGTTCTATTTATCTCCCCACTTGTGCTGGACATTAGGTAAGGACCGAAAAAAGTAATTTTTCCCAAATCTCTCTTTTTCTTCATCAGTCCCAGAGGTTGGACTTTAGGACTCTTGAATTGCATTATGATCAGTTAAACTGACAAACTGAAATTAGAAGAAAAAAATTCTTCTATAGCTACGTTTTGAAAAAAGATCAGTGGTTAAAAGTCTCACTATTTCCAGTGGTACAGGCTGAAGCTTGAAAAGGATAGAAAATTCATATTTTACCTTTGTTTTCCTGTTGCAATTCCCTAATCTGTCTGTTTTCCTGCTGGATACCCATTACTAGAGTAGAGCGAGGGCGATGTCTTGCTACTTCATTGAGCTCTTGGATTTCTTCCTGGTACTGGTTATTACAAAAACAAACCAACAAGGCACAGCATATTTGATTAGCCAAAGACAGGAATTACTCAGCAGGTCACACAGCACCAGTTCTGCTGACACTTACAGTCTGTAACCAGGAAGACAATGCTTGCTTTTTAATGATAATACCAAGCACACACCAGAAGGTGTTGCAGACATCCTGTCCTTTAGAGACACAAAAGCATCCCATTTGTTTTTAAACAAGCTTCACACCTTAGATGTGTGTAGTGGATGCTATTTAACCTTCAGTTAAGCAGGCCAAGTTCACCATCATGTAATTTAAAACTCACAGAGATGTGGTAAAGACAAACCATGAGGTATTAACCTCTTGACATTTATTGTGGCTTCCCAAAACCTTAAACCACAAGGCTGTGTGGGTACAAGTCACTCGGCCCGAGTCAATGGACCCTGACTCCCAGCAGATGGGGAAATGTAACACTCTTGGTCTGAAGCCATGAAGCCTCTGCATGACTAGTTTTACAGGGCTGAATGGCATGCAGGGTTTTATTATTTTATAGGCCCATTAACATATCTGGGGTTCATTAAAGTGACAGGATGAACTCCCATATGGAGAGTCACAAGACATCTTTACGTTTTCCCAGGAGCTGTCTTGTGAAAGTCACACTCAGTCTAACAACATGCCTTGAGCAGCTTAACATCAGAATAGAAATGAGCACAAAAAAGCCCAAGAAGCTATTTGGAAACAAAAGGAGACAGTGCAAAGACAAAATATTCTGAACAGAAGAAAACATGTCAGAGCTTCTGTATGATTAAATGGGCATGCTGAAATTAATAAAAATGTGTAGTATTGCATTGGACAGCAAAGCAAGAGATACTGCAGAATGGCTTGTAAGATACCAAGCCCATTTCTAGCAATCTCCCTCAAATAAATGCTTGTTTTCAATATTTAAACTGGAATAACTGTGAAAATGTTTTCACAGTCTCAAACTCCATAAACGAGCTCTTTTCGGCTGAGAGCCACACCTCTACTAAAAACAGCAAGCCCGCGTTCCAGGATGAACGCAAGCCCTGGTCACCGTGTGCCGCACAGAAGCACGCAGAGGCTGCGAGTGCCGCCATCGGCAGCAGCAGCCGGGCTGCAGCACCTGTTTCATGGCCTCCACCCTCTTGTTGAGCGCCGTGGTCTGTTCGATGAGCGCCTCGGCCGCGCTGTCGTGCTCCCTCAGCCGCTCCACCAGCGCCTTCGCGTCCGCCAGCGCCTTCTCGATGGTGCAGCTCATTTCTGCGCGGGACAAAGGCAGCCTTGGCACCGCAGCCCCTGTGCCACAGCGCGGCTACCGAGGGCACGGCTCAGCCGCCAGGGGCAGGGCGCTGGGCACAGGGACGCTGGGCACCGCACCTGCTTCTGGCACAGTGATACAAAAAGTAAAAGAATGTTACATCAGCTCGTTCGTTTTTAATGCTACTTGATTTTTCTGTGTGCCCTCCTAACAGATATACTGCAGGATCACTGAGGTAAAAATCCAGCACAAAAGGGAATGCTGAAGGATTACAGTGGCCTGGAAGATTCTGATGACTTAAATCAGCAGAGAAGGAGCAGCTCAAACTGACGGAGTAGAGAAAATAGCTCAGGGAAAGTTCAGAAGACTAAAGGCTCGTGTTTTGTTCACCCTATAAGTGAACACGAACATCACTGCATGGAATGGAGCTGTGACATTTTCAACAGCAACTCAGCTAATGAAAAGAACCAACTGCACCCTTAAAACATCAGCGTTTGAACTGCAGCATTGTTTACAGAACTGTGGATTGCCAGAACTGCCAAACTTGCAAAATGCTTGTGCCTATTGCCAACAATACTGGCCTTTACACTGCATTTTTTCATATTCATGCTTGGTAGGCTAAGTTTCAAGACCAAGATTTTCAGCCCATGTCTTTATTTTATTTTAAGGAACCTTAGACTTACTTGACTGAAATCTATTTAAACTCCTTGAACAGTCTTCAGCAATCAAACAGTAGGGACAAAGGTTTATAAGATTTATGGGACTTGTTGATATCAGGCTTAATATTTGGTTTAGGAAATGTTCTAAGAAAGAACAGAAAGAATCAGTTAAATCCATTTCTTAGCCAGGCTGTTTGCAAAAGTAAAGATTTTTGTAAGCATTAAAGATTATTGAATCTTACTTCAGCTACGTGAAAAAAAAAATCACTTCAGGTTGTTTTTCTAACTTTCTCAGGTACCTTTATGAATCATAGCCCAGGATCTTTAAGCCAGGCTTAAAGAAATCCTCAAACTTGCCTCAACTGACCTTTTGCCCCTGTCCCAGGTAAGCAGTAGAAGGAAGGATATTTCCAACACTAGACATTTTACCTGTGTTTTCTGGGATTTATGAGCCATTAAAAGCAGTGCAGGTTTCCTGTTTATCAGACAGTGTTTGCATTTAACTTTCCATATGATGTATTTGAGGTCTCCAGGTCTCCAGCAGACTGCTGTGCTATCACAGGTAGTTCATCTATTCACCCTGACTCAGCATTTGGAGTTCTATCAAGTAACATGGAAAGGAATCAGACTGCACTGCTTTTAGGGATCTGCTTTTCTTGCTCCTCCCTCCAGTCAGATCTCCTACAGAAATATCCCAGACAAGAAATGACCTTCCACACTAACTGACTGAACCGCTGCAGAAACTGATTGAGTGAAATCCATGTTGCTGCTGAAGAGCAGCCTTTAACTCAGCTCACAGTCCAGGAATTCTCTGGCCAGTATAAACAAAGCCTCTGAGGCCTCTCCATAAGCTGGGAATACATTTGGCATTCAGACTTAGTACAAAGCACTTAACACCTCTGATAACTTGTCTGCATCCATATAAATTTTTAAACAGTCTATGTTTAATATATGCACTTTCTCATTTTTGCCCCAGCCTCACCAGAGGAAAGGAAGTTTGTTTGTGGCAGAGCCACTGATGTTTCTTTTCACTGGGAATGTGCTGGGAAAGATGTGTGGAATGCAGCCCCACAAATTCTGTAGTCACTGTCCCCTGTCAGGCCAGGGCCCAGCTCCAGTTTTCATTGGTATCTCATAAAGCAGAATCACTGTTTGTATCATGGAAATTCACAGTGACCCCAAATCCTGACTACAATACCTTTTGGGCAAGACACTGCTCCTGATCCTTGAAACTTAAAATACTCTCTGGCTGCCTGTGAAAAACAAAACCTTTGCCTGATCCTGAAACTGAGCTAAACCTGTGAGTCAGCCTGGACATTCAGGGGGTGGGAAAAAACCCAATTAATCAAATATAATTGATATAAACAAATTCTTATCATGTATTATTTTTTATGAGCATGATTATGGGAAATGAAGTTAATGATTGCTGAGCCCTGCCCTACCAGAGATGCCCAGCTGCACAGATGCTCGTTAGTGCAACCTTGTCAACAGGTAGCAGAGCAGCAGCTCACCCCAGCAACACTCCCACTACACACTGTCACTTCCTGCTATTTGCTAATGCTTTTCATTACCAAACTAAACACCAAAGAATAAAGATCTCTGGGCGACCACCGCCTTCTCCTAACTTTCTGCCTCTTTCCTTTTTTTATCCTCACTGCAAGCCACTTTTTCCCACGGCTTGTGGGTTTTGTTACCACGGAGACCAGTTTGGCAGCGCTGAGCCAAAACGCAATTTCCAAGGAATTCCAAGGAATTTAGGCTGGTGCAAAGGTCCCGGCGTGACAGGAGCATCCCGGGGGTGTCACTGCCGCACTCCCGGTGTGACAGGAGCATCCCGGGGATGCCACCGCCGCACTCCCGGCGTGATACATCCCGGGGTGTGCCCTCCGCACTCCCGGTGTGACAGGGGCGTCCCGGGGATGTCACCGCGGGGAGCGTCGCCTCCTGCCCCCAAAACGCGGCGACCCCGCAACGCTGAGGGGCGACAGCGGCGCCTATCGCGACACCGGCGCGACTCGACACACGTGAGGGGTCCCCGGCCCGCCCCGGCCCGCGGGTCTGAGGCGGGGGCAATGAGTGTCCTCCTCCTTCACGCCCCTCAGGGCGCTCCGGCCCTGGGGCGTCCCCATGCAAGACTGACAGCGCTCCCGATCGCCCTGCGGCGACCACAGCGGCAATCACCCGCCGTGTCCCCGAACCCCTCCACGGAACTTACTCATGCCCGGGGCTCCGGCCGCGCCGGGGGTGAGCCCGGACCGGCCCCGACCGATGTCAAATGGCGGCGTGAGGGGCGGACGGCGCGTCCCGTCCCCGACAGGGGGCGCCGTGGGGCGGGGGCGGCCCCGGCCGCGCGCCGTTCTCGCGAGAGGACGCCCCTCCGCGGCCGCCGGTCCCACATCTCGCGAGAGGACTCCCCGCCCTCCTACAGATCCCGAGTCCTGCAGGTCTGAGCAGGGCTTTGAGCCAAACCTCGGGGTTTGTGTTAAATTGTACATCAGCAGCTCTAGCGGGACGCTTAGAATTAAGCAATTGCACTGTGCATAGGTTTAGATTGGATATAAGGAAGAAATAGTTCCCTGTGAGGGTGGTGAGGCCCTGGCACAGGTTGCGCAGAGCTGCCGTGGCAGCGGAAGGTGTGCCTGCCCGTAGCAGCGGGGATGGAACTGGATGGGCTAATAGGGTCCCTCCCAGGCCAGGGCATTGTGTTATTCTATGATCGTATGGTTGTCTCATCTTTTAAGAAAAAAAAGGAGACAATCCCAAAATGACTGGGCTCTGCTGCTGAGAGCCATCGAGAGTGAAGTCAGCAGTAACTGGGGGAAAGTTAATGCCGGCAGTCGGAACCACTGACCCCCTCCTAAAAACAGACCCCAGACTCACATGGAGAGAACTCCGGCTGCGCAGTAATCAGTGTGAGAAGCCAGACACCCAGCAAACGGGGTTGAGTACTAATTACGTAACTTGCACCCCGTGAACGCTGATGTTTCTGTTTCTTAAAATGTATAAATTGTGTGAAGTTTCGGTGACCGGGGAGCCTTGTGCGGCAATGCCCCGCTCTTTGCGCACTGGAATCACACACGANAGGGCGCCCCGCGGGCCTCGTCCCTCCTCCTCCTCGGAGCGGGGCCGCGGCCGCGCCCGGGCCAGGCGAGGAGCGGGACCGGGGCTGCTTCACCATAGGAGGAGCCGGCCCAGGTGAGAAGCACTTGCCATCCCTTTAACGCCTTCCAGCGGCGCTGCCCCGGCCCCGCGGGCTCCCCGGCACGCCGAGGGCAGGCTGCGGTCCGGGCTCACGCTGCAGGGTCCCGGTGAGCCCCGGCAGCTGCAGCCGAGCACGGGGCCCAGGCCTGCCCCTCTCCCTCCTCCCGAGGAAGCCGCCGTGTGACTTCCGTGAGCCTCGTTGCTTTAAAACTTTAGGGTTTTTTAATGAGCTTATATGTATTTTTTGTTTTGTGTATTCTGTAATTCAGCAGGAGTACGTAGAAAAATAAATTCTTTACGCTAGAAATTGCCCTTTTCGGTGGTGCCCAGCGACAGGACGAGGAGCAGTGGCCATAAACTAAAAGACAGGAAGTTCCGCCTCAACATAAGGAAAAACTTCTGTACCTAAAAGGTGGCAGAGCCCTGGAGCAGCTGCCTGGGGAGGGAGTGGAATCCCCCTCTGGAGACATTCCAAACCCACGTGAAGGCATTACCCGCT
>VXBB01003582.1:462235-515457 GCA_013399915.1 Illadopsis cleaveri | reverse complement strand
TGACCGGGGAGCTTTGTGTGGCAATGCCCCGCTCTTTGCCCACTGGAACACAGAATTCCCACGCGCACTGGAATCACACACGGAGCTCCCGCCCCTCGATGTGTGCGCCGCGCCCGGAGATCTCGCGAGAACACGGCGGCCTCGGCGGTGCCCGCCCACAGGGCGTCCGCGTGCTCTCGCGAGATCGCGGGCTCCTCTCCCGAGCCGTGCGGGGAGCGCAGGGACGGGCGGGGCGTCCGCGCCCAGGCGGGATCGGGGTCGGAAACAGTGAGCGGGGCCGGCGCCGGCCTCGGCATGTCGGGCGAGTGATCCCGGCCGGGCGCTGTGGCCCGGGGAGGTGCGGNACGCTAGAAATTGCCCTTTTCGGTGGTGCCCAGCGACAGGACGAGGAGCAGTGGCCATAAACTAAAAGACAGGAAGTTCCGCCTCAACATAAGGAAGAACTTCTGTACCTAAAAGGTGGCAGAGCCCTGGAGCAGCTGCCTGGGGAGGGAGTGGAATCCCCCTCTGGAGACATTCCATACCCACATGAAGGCATTACCCGCTCTAGGTCACCCTGCCTTGGCAGGGGGTTGGACCGGATGCTTTCCAGAGGTTCCTTCCAGCCCTAACTGCTCTGTGATGTTTATAATTTCACACTTGGGGTATTTGTCAGTGACATGTTGAAGTACAGATGCAGCTATTGGTTTAAATGTGTATTATAAATAAATACATCATACATATGTTGTATTTAGCAAAGGCAAGACTGAAAATGGGCTTAAAATTCTGACTATGCTACTTGAAGGTCTTTAAAGCTTCATCATAAATTATTTTTTTGCATGTTGCTTATTTTAGGAAATAAGCTTTAAATAGAAGCATTTTGTGTACTTCCTAATGTTGATGTTAAATAAAGAAGCGGGGAGAGTATTACTGTGCATTTTTGTTGCCTTTTCTGCAATATAATTCCACTTTTCTCTTTCCTCCCAAGAAAAAATAGTTTCTTCTGATAAAAAATGTAGTCTACTACATATGGACTCTAAAACTTGCATATTTCTAGGATATTATGTGTAAATTGCACAGTCATCTTATGGTGTGTTCTGTTTGGGGTTTTTTTTCACCGTGTGCAATTACTTTCTGCTTTCGACGTCTGTTTTTTTCAGGAAGAAAATGAAAATATTTTCTGAGTCTCACAAAACTGTTTTTGTTGTGGATCACTGCCCCTACATGGCAGAATCATGCCGGCAGCACGTGGAATTCGATATGTTAGTGAAGAACCGCACCCAGGGCATCATTCCTCTGGCACCCATCTCCAAGTCCCTGTGGACCTGCTCAGTGGAGTCATCCATGGAGTACTGTAGGATAATGTATGATATTTTCCCCTTCAAGAAACTGGTAAGTTCTGCCAGCCATGCTGCATGTCATGCTTGATACAGTGAGGGATGTTTGCATGTTTTATTCAAGTCTTTTAATATGTTCGTGTTGTTTAGAGCAAAATATCAAATGTAGTTTATCACTTAAAATTTGTTTCTGCTGTTTATATATGTAGTCTTTTAATTTGTTTTAGTAGCATGTGAATCTCATTACATATTTAATTTTGCAATCTTTCATTGTCTTAATGTCACTTTACAAGTTGGTGCCAAACATGGAGAGCTGCTTTAGGACAACTTAGGGATTTACTATTGTGCTCTCCTGAGCTATGACTTTACAAAAGCTTGATGAGGTATTATCTCAAGTTGAATTTTGATGCTAAACACACATGGTAGCTGTTCATAAGTGTTTTGGTGTCAGCTTTGAAGGAATTCTTGGCTTTAGGAAGAGGTAGGATTGCTCTGGAGCTAACAGTTTTTAAAGTGGGAGAGCTTCCTGACACACAGAGCTCCTTGTTTAGAAAGATTTACTTTCTTAGTGATGATAATTAAATTTTGGTAGATATTTACCCATGATGTACCATGACAGATTTTGGAGACTGATGTGCAATTTACAGTATTAGAATTTACTTTATTTTGTAGCTGTCCTACTGGAAAATATGATTAATTCTTGAAATACTAGCATTTTGAAAATCTTATTTGGTGTAGAGAATGATTTTGTGGTGTACAAATATAAGTAGAAGTTCTTAATCATGTTACTAAGGGGAAAACTGAATATAGTAGGAGTGTGTGATTGTTGTGGATTGGTTATTTCGAGTTTGGCTTGTCATTGCACATTATTCTCCAAACTATCAGAAAAAGAAGTGCAATTCATGTTTGTTTAAATTTGGGGAAGTAACAATATAATGGCTCTTATGTTAATGTGCTTTTTTGATCCTTGTAGGTGAATTTCATTGTGAGTGATTCTGGGGCTCATGTGTTGAATTCTTGGACTCAAGAAGATCAGAACTTGCAGGCGGTATGATTTGTAACTGTTCTTTCCTTCTGTAGTTCAGACTTCATTGTGAAATAAACATTGTGTTCAATATGAAATAACTCTGGTTAATTACAACGTTGGTGAATCTAGTCTGAAATTGTTGTGTAACAGAATTTCAAATAGCTGCCTGTGAGCCTGGATTATTCTATAGACAAAATATAAAAAGATTCCAGTGTCTTTAAGTAGAGACTTAAATATTTAAAATAAACATTATAAAGAAATTAGTTATATATTTCTTCTGTAATTTGGTGCTACTTCTTGAACTTAAATTCTTTTAAAAAATATTTGCATGAGAGGCAAATAATGTGTATTAAATACAGTAATTGTTAATATCCTCTTTATGGTCATGTTGTTTCATGCTGAAAGGGCTTATCCTCTGAAAAATTTACTTTGAGGAAGAAATATATTTCCAAATTCTCAGAAAATAAAGCAGAAGGCGACTAACAATATTAGAATGTCTTTTGGGTGTTGGATATAAGTTGTTATTATGGTCAGGTATTTTTCTGTAACAAATGAGAATATTTAGTCACAATGAATAAATTGAATTGCAAAGGATAATTTAGGTCCAGATGTTTTCCAGAAGGCTGCCAATAAGGCTTATGTTAATTTGCCTGTCAAGTGTGTTGAACGCTGACTTCTCGGGGGTGGTTTGGAAGCGGTGGGAGGTGCCTTTGGGTAACAGTTCTCTGCTCCGCCCAGCTGATGGCAGCGCTGGCGGCCGTGGGGCCGCCCAACCCGCGGGCAGACCCCGAGTGCTGCAGCATCCTGCACGGGCTGGTGGCCGCCGTGGAGGCGCTCTGCAAGATCACTGAGTACCAGCACGAGGCCCGCACCACGCTCATGGAGAACGCCGAGCGCGTGGGCAACCGGGGCAGGATCATCTGCATCACCAACGCCAAGAGGTGGGGGGAACAGGGGCGGGATCATCTGCATCACCAATGCCAAGAGGTGGGGGGAACAGGGGCAGGATCATCTGCATCACCAATGCCAAGAGGTGGGGGGAACAGGGGCTCTGGCTGTGCTCAGAGCTCCTGCCCCTACTTGCAGCAATTCCGGACGTTCCCACAAGGGCTGCAGGCAGCTTCTTTGCACAGGTCATTCTTAGAGCACTTTCACCTTACCAAAGGTTTTGTTTATGGGATTCTGACAGTAAAAAGCCAAAAGTTTCAAAGATTTCCCACTTTAAGTAGAAGAATATTCAGTGGCTTTGAACAGGAGGATTGATGGTGCAGCCTTAAAAGAAATTCGCCATTTCTTTGCAGTGACAGCCATGTTCGGATGCTGGAGGATTGTGTTCAGGAGACCATTCATGAGCACAACAAACTTGCAGCTAACTCTGACCAGTGAGTATGCTCTTTACAGAGTTTCTTGTGTCCTCTAGGAAATACAGATGTATTTCTGTCACAAAACTCACTCTAATGAACCATCTCAATGAATGTCTGTGTGAAGTAGAAGGTGGTAAATCATGATATTGTTGTCTGAGAGCTGGTGTATGATCATTATCTTTCCAGTATCATCCTTCAGAGGACAGGATTTCTTTAGCTTGTTACCTTCTACATCTGCTTCAAAATGAGACACATAACTGTGCCTTGTTACACATTGTGTTTTTAATCACTAATTCATCTGAAGCTGTTTTTCTTGATAATAGTGTGTTACTTTTATGTTCATCTTTCTTTTACTAAAACAGCTAACTTCTTTGAAACTAGTTTTAGTTTCTAAATGACTGTATTGCCTGGAACTTCCCTTGAGATAAAGGAATCTTGAAACACAGAGTACATCTCCTCTCCTCTGAGAAGTCTTTCTCCACCATATTGTCGAATTAAACTCTGAAGTGTTTGGCCACAACACTGTGTTGCCTTGTGAAGTTGTAGTAGGTTGACATCCTATTCCTGGTTGCTCCTTGGGCACTTCAATAGCAGAAGCAGCAATCTCCTATATTTTCCCTGCTGCAGTTGCAGTTTCATGGATGTATAAAGGATCCTGCTCAAGGAATTAGATGTTAAATCCATTGTGAAGACAGAGATGTCTCATTCCTGTAGGTAAAGATGTGGTACAATGTCTGTGTCACTCCAAACTTCCAGCCATATCAGGATATCAGCATAGATCCCATTACATGTCCCATCTCTCTGTCCTGTTTGGGTAGTTGTTCTCATGTTCCCTGGAATTCCCTCATTCATACCTACACTTGGAGACACAGATCCTCTGTGGTGTCAGTATTCAGCTGAATAAAGCTGAACAGATTGCACCAGTTAAGGATTTACTCTATTGATGTGTCCAAAAGGAGGCACAGTGCTATAGCATCTGAAGAGGAAGAAATGTTAGGCTTTTATTTTTATTCTGGTAAGAACTTATTTTGAAGTCTATGCTTTTGAATATCGTGTCTGTAACCTAGTTTCTGCAGCACACTTTCAGAAACAGCATTGTTGTTAACATATGTTATGACTCTGTGTTCTAGATACCAGAATTAATTTAATTTTAGGAGATAATCTGCCACACTGTAGGCTAAGCAAAATGTTTTTATTTTTAAGTCTAATGCAGATTCAGAAATGTGAACTGGTGTTAATCCACACGTACCCAGTTGGTGAAGACAGCCTTGTTTCAGATCGTCCTAAAAAAGAGGTGAGGAGCTTAAAATGAGAACATTTATCCCAAAATTAGAAACCATGTCAGACTGAAAATAGTGCAAATTATTCTCAGTTGTTCAGTAGCAAAAACCCATATGGTTGTTTGAAACCAAGTACATACAAAATATCTGTAATACATTCTGCTATTCAGCAGTCTGCTCTGCATTTTAATGGGCTGTCTGTAAGAAAAGACACCAGAAAAATGTCTTAACATGAAAAGCATATAGTGCTGCCTACTATTTAATGTTTGAAAAGGAGTAAAAAGGGTTACCTTTCTGTGATTCATTTCTACAGAACTCTGCTGTAGTTGTGCCAAAAATTGTGAATGGAGAATAACAAATTGTCTACTTCCCTCTCCAAGGCAGTCACTGGGTTTGGGTCATGGGGTTTTTTTTTTGTTGTTGTTGTTGTTTTTTGGTTTTTTTTGGTTGGTTGGGGTTCTTGTTTCCAGGTTTTTGGGAATTGGTGTTGTAGTTTTTGTTTTGTGGGGTTTTATTTTGTTTTTAAGCCCCAACTCAATGTTCTTGTTGGCTAGGGAAAAATCAAATGCATCTTCTAGCTTGTGTTTATTTGCATTGTGTATGTATGATGTACTTACAGGTAGACATCTAAAAATTACTTTGCTATTGTTACTCAGCAGGTAAAAGAATGAAAAACTAGGCCCAGATCTGCTGTTAAGATTTATTCCCCATTGTGATAGTAATTTTTCCTAGTAACAATTAGTGACTCAAATTTTTTAGCACAATTCTGATTTTTCTTTTTTACCATTTGTAAAGAACTGCATCTATAGCACTTGGCATAAACTCAAAATTCAGAATGAAAATAGTTTTTGCTTCTTGCTTGGTAGTTTTCCCTGATGTGGGTTTTTGAGCAGTACTTTTAGGAGTATAAATGCTTATTTGAGAGTTGAACAGACTATACTGTTGAATGACACCACAGCCTAAACCATGAATTCCATATACCAATTTATTTCAGCTCTCCCCTGTTCTAACCAGTGAAGTGCACAGTGTCCGTGCAGGGAGGCACCTGGCTACAAAACTGAACCTTTTAGTACAGCAACACTTTGATCTGGCTTCAACCACAATAACAAACATCCCTATGAAGGTAATATTGTGTCTACAGCTCTGTGTTAACCAGCTGCATCACTTCTGAATTTGTTTGAAAACTTTTGATGTTTATTTTAATTGAATTTTTACATTGTTTTTTCTCTCCATATCATATTTTCTGTTTTGTTTTTTTTTTCTTAGCCCACATTCAATGTCTGTGATCAGGTTAGTAAAAATAAAGAAGGGGGAAAAAAAAGTAAAGAAGGATCACAGAACAAAATGTTGTATTGCTGAATCTCAATTTTGATGTAGCAATACAAGTGTTATTTCAGTTCTGTTTGTATTACTTTATATAAATACAGTCTTGTTTACCTCAGATCAATTTGTCTGTGATTCTTTTGTCTTTTTCTAGTTGTGTTTAGATATTCTTGACCCTTGTGCATTATAGTGGCATAGTGAGTCTCTTTTTCCTCTGTTTCATTATCATGCCCACCCAACAAAAAGGTGTTTGTAACTAAAAGCTGGTTTTTTACCAAGGATTTTCCAGGGGGTTTTCTGCTTGGAAGATCCATAAATGTGAAATGGGGACAGGATATATTGAGTTAGGATGATACTCAATTAAGCATCTTGTGGTAGAAGTGATGTCTATATTTTTAATTTTTTTTACTACTTGGAGGGAAGCTAGTGCAGTTTAGAATGTCAGGTATTAAGATGACAGTAATTTTCTGATCAGGCAGCAGGAAACATGAGACAAAAGTGTCAGTATTAAACAAAAAAAAGAGCCATGGGCAGGTAATCTTCATGATTTAAAAACTTCATTAAGTTGTAACACAGTCAATCATTAATTGCATCTTTGAAAACTAGCAATATTGTGTGGATTTTATAAGTTAAAACATATCAAAGTAATTTTCACAGCTTTTATGAGAGTTTGACATGGGCCATGGCATAAATGTGACTTCAGTTTGCAAATACCTTGTCTGTAACTTTCTGACCTGTGTGCTGCTGGTGTGCCTGTCCCTTCTGCCTTTGTCCTTATAGTAATAGACTATGTTGGGTTTTCTGTGTTTTCTTTTTTTTAAATTGTTTTTCTTTTTAAACTTAGAGTAAATTATCAGAGTTATTGTTCAGTTTTTGCTGATCCTCTGCAGCTGTTTAAAGATGCAGTGTCCTCTCTACAAAAATCTGGTTTTTTTAGTTATAAACTTGCAGCTGCAAGTGCACTTCTTAATCTTAAGCTTAAGAAATAATAAGTTCAAAATATGAGTCTTGGTTTGAATTCTTGATTTTTTGATTATGAAAAGTAATTGTCACTCTACCCTGCAGTGAGCATTTGTTGGTGCTCAGGAAGTTGTAACTGCTGGTGTTTATGGAATGTTTTGTAGGCTTCCTTAACTTCACTAGCTTAAACAAAGGAGTTAAGCCTAGTTTTTACCTGTATTTGATGCTCTGCACCCTGTCATGATGCTTGTATAAAGAGCAATAGTTTTTCAAAAAAGAAAATAAGAGGAAAAGCAGTTGGCTGCATCTTTAAACTGCTCAGAGAGCAAAGTTTCCTCAACACTGCAATCCCGTTGTTGTCTGAGGCACTTGGAGATTTTTGTTTTCCTCTGGACTGAAAGGCAAATGTAGAATCATTAATTTATGAAAATGGTGACCTCTAACTAAGGTAATTCTGTTTCTTTTTACCTTTCTCTTTTGAAGGAAGAACAACATGCTAACACATCAGCCAACTATGATGTGGAGCTTCTCCATCACAAAGAGGCACATGTGGATTTTTTAAAGAGTGGTAAGTAGAAATCGCCCTCTGAAGGTGGCTTTTATTCAGCCACTTTGGGAGTATTCACAAAGAAAGATTGTGAGCTTCAAATCCATGTAAATTTCAGGCTCAAGCAGCAAATATTTCAGTTATTCCTTGCAACCCAGGAAACTTCATTTGTAATGTTGGCATTGGAGTTTTACTCATTGACATATTTTAATACAACAATAGGAATATAGCAGTGAGAAAACAGGTCAAATTCACATATGTTCAGAATATTTTGGGTTGGACTCGGTGATCCTGGAGGTATCTTCCAACCTGGTGATTCTGTGATTGCTGTGAGATTTGAAGGACATGGCAGCTTCTTACTGAGATGTAAAAAGTAGGTGAGAGACCAGATGTGCAGGGACATTTTACAAAATGAAGTCACTCCTGTGGGTATTTGTGCAAAATTATGCCTTGCACAATTGAACTTGGTTAAGTAATAATAATTGGCATCACTTACATCCCACATCCCTGTTTATGACAATAATTGCTTTGGAAAAAACAAGACTTGTTTGGCTGCTGAGCTTTTTGTTGTATTTGAAATACCTACTATCTTTTTTTCATAAATTTGGAATTCCTACCTAGTATTTCTCTGAGGTGAATTTTTAATAGCTCAACCAAAGTTACAAAAGCACAACACTTAGCCTTTTGCAGAACTATTTTGTGGAGAAAACTGCCTGATGTAAAACTTTTTAAAGAATCAGCTTATAACTTCTGCATTAGTAGAATTAAATGTCATATGATCTATAAGTAGCCATTTTGGGGAGTCTGCTTTTTTTCCCATTACTTTGAGGAAGAGGAGGTAACTCCTTTGTCATCTCCAAGTGCTGTGCTCCAAATTTTAGGGAAGTTGATGACTGAAGATTGATGAAAAGCACAGGGTGTCACAATAATGACCTCGGCCTCACCTGAACTGGTGTTAGGATGTTGAAACCTTAAAGCTTTATTGCCAGGGCTTAGAAGCAGTTTTGTAAAACTTGTTGGCTCAAGGAATTAGGTCTGCTAGTAAAACACAGAAGCAAACTCTGACTGCATGTCCTCTTCACGTTTTTCCCATCTGAACTTTGAGAGGAAAATGTCTCTTCTTAGGTACTGTAAATTTTGGGTTCTTTTATTTGTTTCTAAATACATATTTCAGCTGTAATAGCTTTGGTGCTAGGAAAGCAGGAATTCAGTTACATTGGTCTTATTTCTCTGAAATGTTGCCAAGGAATTTTCAGGTTAAATAAGTTTGGCCTTTAGATACTCTGAGAGCTAATTTCTAAAACTGTTGCAGTAATTTTTATAATAAAGTATTTCCAGTATTTTAATATTTTCAGGAATATTTTCAAGATAAAGTATCTGTGGTCAGTAGAACCCATTGAGAGAATTCAGGCTGAATCTGACATAGCAAAAAGACTGGATGATGAGACCAAATATTTCTTTCCCCAAAAAACCAAACTTGTCAAATGTGCCTTTAGATGTGTTTAATTGACTTTGGGAATATAATATGTACAAGAAACAGTCTGCTGTAGCATTTGAGAGTTCTGATTTCTGTGTGGAAAACTTTAAAAAAGATACTGTCTTAAAATCCTGAGCATTTTAGCAGGAAAAATTTGCCTGTTGCTGATAGAACTAAACATATGTGGAACTTTCTAATTGTCAAATCAAAAAGTTAGGTATCTAAGTTTTAAATTTAGATTACATTGTGTATATGTTCATGTTACATACATTTTGTACCTTAAACATTTAGAGTTGTTTGGCTGTAATAAAGAAACTCTGATTGATCACCCCCCTTTCTGCCTCTCTGTGCAGGTGATAACCACACGGGTGGCAACAGCAGAGATGGCACATTTAAGGAAACGGTGACACTGAAGTGGTGTACTCCTCGAACAAACAGTGTGGGTAGGTGACATGGAAACTTCCAGAACTGCTTGGTAACTTGTACAAACTGAGAACAGGAGAGGAAGTCAGGGAAGATCTGAGGTAGCACAGGAATTGTGTGGCCATTCAGCTCATGCACTCTGTCAACTATTGGCAATTTATGTTGACTCATTGAGCCAGCAGGCCAAAAATTCAGATAAGAGAAATAAGAGCAGACTGACTGGTCAGTGAATTAATTCAGGAGATAAAAAATTGGGGTTTCTGCTGGGAACAGGGCTTGAGAATGTATGAGATTCTCAGAGCTGTGGATTCTTGGGAATCCTCCCAGTGAGGAAATGGTGAAAGGATTTTTAGATTGAGAGGCATCTAGACTTTGTAGTTCTGCTCATTGTGGACTGGCCTCCTCCTCTTCCATTCTTTTATTTTGTGGAATTTTTTTCTGTCTCTGGAATTACACTCAACTTTCCTACTCCTTTATTTTTCAGAACTGCACTATTGCACTGGAGCATACAGAATTTCACCAGTAGATGTAAATAGCAGACCTTCTTCATGCCTTACAAACTTTCTCCTTAATGGTAAATTTGTGTCCTTGGCTAATTATTCAAGGTTATAATTTTTAATTCTGTAAATAGTGCACTTGGCACATTTTGATTTGTATAGCAGTAATGTCTGTATACTATAAAAATACTAAGTTTATTTTAACATGTCCTATAAATAAGAAGAAAGTTGTTAAATGTCCTCAAAGGCAAATGTGTTTTGAAACTTAAAGATGGGAGGAAGGATGAAAAGAAGGAACAAGTATTGAAATGGAGCTTTGTGTGTTTGCAAACCAAATGGCATTACAAACATCCTTTTAATGGAATTTGTGCTTCAGTCATTTGATTGCATAAACACGAAGTGATTTTATTAAACACTATATCTCAGTGTATTTTTCTCCAGAGATTGTGTAGTGAAAATGTCCTTTGATTAATAAAAATGGTTAGAACTAAAATTAATAGTGGATTTCAGATAAGCTCGCTCTTCTGATTTTTGCTATTTTTGCTTCCTGATAAAAAGAAACTTAATTGAAGAATGCACCCTTTTCTGCTTGGTGTATTTTACTGAAAATAAGACAAAGGCAGCTTTATTTCTCTAGCTGAAGAACAGTATCCATTTTAAGCATTAGCAAGTGGTATCAGCTGATACCTTTATACTCAAGAAGTTATGTTACTTCTTTTTGAAAGTTGCTTTTAATGAGAGTGTTTCTGCAGCAAGGCCATTTGAATGCCTTATGAAATATGTATTTTTTCCTAAGAATAAATCCTATAGGAAAAATGGTTGGTCTAGGAGAGGCCTTTTGGTGTTGCTTTGTAAAATTTTGAGGAGTATATACCCTGTTCTATGTCAAGAAATGAGGAGATGGCAGTTCCTTGTTCAGCTGGGGGAAAACACCACCTTGGTGGGTTCAGAATCTTCTTAGCTGAGCACAAACCTGTATTCATGCAGCTGGAAATTTAAAATTGCTGCACACAGGAGTGAATGAATGAAACTGCTCTCCCTTCCCCCAGGTCGTTCGGTGTTGTTGGAACAGCCTCGCAAGTCTGGCTCAAAAGTCATCAGCCACATGCTCAGCAGCCACGGGGGAGAGATTTTCCTGCACGTGTTGAGCAGCTCCCGCTCAATTCTGGAAGATCCCCCCTCAATTAGTGAGGGCTGCGGTGGGAGGGTCACTGACTACAGGATCACAGTAAGGGCCTTTCTGTCCTACACTGCTGCTTCTCTCACATGACTACAGGTGTAGGGCAGTAGGTGTGGGAGGAAATGTTGGAGTGGATTGCATGGTCAAACTTCCTTTGTAATAAATACCTTGATAGATATTTAGTAGAAAAAACTGCATTTGTTGATTGTTATGCCTGTTTCATAAAATACTTCGTGTGTCAAGGAATGCCTCCTTAATACACTAGGAGTGTTTAAAGTTTGTTCTGGTTCTAGAAAAACATTTTTCTTGGCAAGTTTCTTCTGTGGGTTGGATGCACATAGGACTATATTGTGCTTATTGTCAAAGGATAGATTGCACATGAGTGGTTTGTACAACAAATTGAAAAGATGAAGTTGACAGCTTTGAACTCTGATATCAAACCATCAGCTGACATGCATTTTGTTTGTCCTTTATTTTTTTCAACACATCCTTGATACCTTTTGTAAGCAAGCAGAAATTCCTTCTGGAAAAATAGAACTCTTCCCATACATGAAATACCTTGCAGATCTGCAAATCCTCCTTGTCAAAACCCATATATTGTTTTTACCCCGTATTTCTGTGCCCCTGTTTTTGTGTTCCCTGTGGTTAATGCATGAGAGCTAGAGGCAGGGCTGTGGTTGGTAGGGTCAGATGTGGCAGTGGGATGGTACAAAGTGATAGGCAAGGCTAAGCTTTTAGCCCCTTCACTGAAAGTTTATTTTGTTAGAGAAATGCCTAATTGTATCTTGTTTGGTTATCATTAGGATTTTGGTGAATTTATGAGGGAAAACCGATTAACTCCTTTTCTAGAGCCCAGATATAAGATCGATGGAAGTCTTGAAATTCCATTGGAACGTGCAAAAGATCAGTTAGAGAAACATACTCGTTACTGGCCTATGATTATTTCTCAGACCACCATCTTCAACATGCAAGCTGTAAGTAACCTGGGCTGTGTAAATTTTTTTCAGTTCCTAGATTAAGTTTCCCCATGTCACTTGATGAAATAAATACCAACTCTCTGGGGTGATAAATCCCTTGCTGTAAAATCAGTTTATTTTCAGCTTTATTTTTCCTGAAGTAACTCTTTATTTAATGCACTAGATTATTGGAATTCTATTTAAATAAAGTGATTTGAACCTGGCAGTTCCATTTCTGCTGGGTAAAGAAAGCATCTGCTTATATTTAGAGTTAGTACTAAAGTGAGAATAAGAGGGTGGGGTTTTGTTGTGTGTTGTTTCACTGCCTTTTAATTTTTTTTCTCCCTATTGTTCTCCTGTGACACACACACATTTGCTTGTTGTTCATTTCTGTTTTGTCTTGCAGGTAGTGCCATTAGCCAGTGTGATTGTAAAGGAAGCAATGACTGATGAGGATGTGCTGAATTGTCAAAAAACAATATACAATTTGGTAGACATGGAGAGGAAGAACGATCCACTGCCAATTTCAACAGTTGGTACCAGAGGAAAGGGGCCAAAAAGGTTACATGCATATCTCTCTTTGTTACTGCTGGACTATATTCAGAAATACTCTGTTGACAATGTTTTCATACCAAATTTTTAAAATATAGCTAAAAGTAATACATAGTAAACTAAATGCTGCATGTGCACAACCCAAATGCTGTGAGTGCTTCATGTGTATCATGTAGGGGCTATAACAGTACTGATACTGCTGAATGTTAGGGAAAGAACTTATATTATTTTACTACCTAAGAATCTAAATATTTAAAAAAATAAGAAATCAAAGATAGTTATCAGCAAAGGTAAGAAATTGATACAAATTGGACAGATAAAGTGAAATAATTTCAAATTATTAATAATGAAAACTTAAGTATATTATAAATGAATGGTGCATTAAAATTGGGATATATTTGAATCCTTTTGGAACAGTTATTTAAAATATGGGATACTTCTTTAAAATAAGCATAGAATATTCTGATACCTCAATCATTGGGATGTGTTCCTTGTATTTTCAAGAACTGTTTGAAAAAAAATTCTACTCCTGATTTGCCTACATGACTGGGAGTTATTGAAAGAAGTGTGGTGCAATTCTTTCTTGTTTTTTTAACCCAAATAATGTAGTAATTAATTTGCTTGTCAGTACATGAGTGGCCCTCTGACGTTGCATTGTTAGCAAGCACCTGAGAGATTTCACAAGTGCCTTTTGACAGTGAGATGTTGTGGAACAATATGATTTCAATGGACATAATCCATTTCAATTTAAACTTTACTCTTGGTGTTAACTGGGAAATGTTAATGTGGTTTCAAGCACGGAGTAATCCCAGGTGGAGAAACCTCCAGTGCAGGAGGACAGATAATCTCTTTGGAGTTATTTTTGGTTTTGTTTCTTAAGGTGTGCATTCATTCAGTCAGTAGTTGGATGATTTTGGTAATCCTCCACATGCCCTGTTTTCCCTGGCCCTTGCAGGGATGAGCAGTACCGCATTATGTGGAACGAGCTGGAGACCCTTGTCCGAGCACACATCAACAACTCTGACAAACACCAGCGAGTCCTCGAGTGTCTCATGGCCTGCAGGAGCAAACCCCCCGAGGAGGAGGAGCGCAAGAAACGGGGCAGAAAGAGAGAAGACAAAGAGGACAAGTTGGAGAAGTTGGGCAAAGACTATGAGTCAGATAAGCCATGGCAGGAATCAGAGAGGTACGTTTGCTAAAGTGAAATCAAACTGTAGCATAAGTTTTGTTCTTGGTTGTTTACCACTTAGCTGGGTGTTTCAGCTTGAGGAGTTCCTGCTGTTGGATTCTACCATTACCACACCATTAAATATTGATTAAATATTAGATATAAAAACTATAGATATAAAAACTATTAGATATAAAAACTGCTTTATGGAAATCTAAAACATGGCTGAAAACGTGGGACAAGCAGTTGTTTTCTTTTAAGCTGTAGATAGTTCAGTGTTCCGGTTGATTAAACAACCCAGCTTGATTTGGCTCTTCTCTTCAGCTGAGCATCAGGATTAATGCCCATTTACCTGCTGTCTGTAATTCATGTTGTTACTGTAGCTTGTCTAAGTGGCAAGCACCTGTCACTATGTTCTGAAGTCCTTCTTTTAAACTACTTTCTACAGAGATCCAAAAAAAGTCATGGTAATAAGCTTAATTTGCATGTGTTTTGTGCATGCTGGGATTATTTAGGATAGGGCCTTTTCATCTACACTGCTGTCACCATGCTGATGACATTCCATGCCTTCCTGTGAATGGTCATTCTTACAACTTTGCTTTCACATGTGGAACAGAAATGGGGACTAAGATAAAACTGATAAGACTGAGGATTTGGTGTGAATGGGTCTGAATTCACCTTGAAAAGATAATAGGAAATTGTATGGTATTTCTATATATATTTATTTTTATTTAGTCTTCCCTTCAAAATTCAGACATCAATTGTCTCAACAACTGAAGTGAAATTGTGTATTAAGAACCTTTCCTTTATGTAATGCTTTATACAGAGAATTATTTGGCTAGAATTCCCCATTGTTTGTCACCCACTCCAGGGGGTCAAAGGAAATTCTTACAGTATGGATCCTGTATAATTTTGAGGAGTACAGAAAGGTATAAAGAATTAAGTCCCACTCAAGCATATTTTTCCTCACCCTTTTCTTTCCCTCTGGAAAAGGTTAAAAGGTCTTTTGGATCGGGAGAAAGAAGAACTGGCAGAAGCTGAGGTTATCAAAGACTCCCCTGATTCTCCTGAGCCCCCCAACAAAAAGCCTCTCATTACAATGGATGAAATGCCCACAGTTGAAAAGGCAAAAGGTAAACCAGAACAATTGCAACATACTGTTTCTTTTAAAGGTAGATGTTGTTGCATTAGTCTGTGTTTTCTAAAGTAATGAGGTGAATCATTTTGGAGTTAAAGCTAAGTCAGTGATGATCACGTTTAATTACATGCTAAATGTTGAGAAGTTCTTGGAAAACATGTTAACCTGAGCAGGTCTGTGAAAAAAGGGAGATCCCAAGACACTGTGTGTGTCTGCTGATCAACTCTTGGGTTGACAGGGGCTTGGCCAAGTTCCTGCTGGTGCTGTTAGAGCTACTGTGTGTGAGAAATGCTGTTTGAGGGCAGGTATCAGAAATCACTGTCTCCTGCTAATAAATAGTCAACTTGCCTAAGCAGTGCAGTTGTCAGAATGGGCAGTTCTCACTGACTTCTCTTCTTTAGTATGAGTTATTTTCTATCACAGTGGCTGAGCCAATGCTGAGATTCTCCATTTAAAGCAGAGTCCGTCTCACGTGCAGCAACTCCTCAGCCATTATCACTTTGCATATTTTCTATTTATTTACCCCTATTGTAAGTTTGTTTAATATTAGTGGTTTTAACATGTATTACCATAATCTGTAATTCCTTTAAGATGTTATAATGATGTAATGTTAATTCAAAAATTTCATCACTTAGACTCTTTTTACTTACAATTTTAGGGCCAATGTCCTTGCTGTCTTTATGGAGCAACAGAATTAATACTGCTAACTCTAGGAAACACCAGGAATTTATTGGTCGGTTGAACTCTGTCAACAACAAAGCTGAGCTGTATCAACATCTGAAAGAAGAAAATGGGTTTGTATCAGGAAATGCATCACTACCCCTATCTTGGCAGTAGTCAGTGTGGAGTTTACAGCATTAGATACTACTCTTTTGATGATTAAAATATCTAAATACATTCCTTTGCTTCTCAGCATTGATAGAGAACCACAGTAGTGTTTGATTTTCTGTTTGCCCCTGTGCTGAGTGAGACTGGCTGCTGAGAGCTGGGCGTCCCTGGGCCTCAGGGATTGCCCCTGCAGGAAAACTCTTTATTAAACTTCAGGAGGTTAAACAGTAGCTGAGATTTTCTGCTTGCTTTAGCTTCCAAAGGAATGGCTGATACAGAAATATTGTTGGTAGTAATGACCTATAAATATTATTGGTAATAAAGTGGTTGAATCTTTGGCTGTGCTGTAATGAAGTTGACAGTAGTCCACGTTCTATGAAAAATACTGGAAAACCAAACCAGCCTGCTCTGAAGGAAATCAGATGATGGTAGACAATGATCAGTGTAAAAGGGGTGAAAATGAAGTCCTTGGAACAAATGGCTAAAGCTCAGGCTTTCAAAGTGGATTCTCTAGTCACACGAATATTGTCCAGTCACATGAATATTTAGAGTTTTGGTGAGTTTGATAATGGGACAGTTTTTCACAGCTGAAATGTATGTCTGCAGAAACCTTTCCTTTAAGTACTGACTGCTGCTTAAAGAAATACTAAGAGGAGATAAGGTTGCATATGTTGGGGTAGGGAGAGACAGGACAGTCAGTGAAGTAAAAAGTATTAATGAAACCATTTAAATCTGATTTTTTTAACTGTTGGTTGTTCTTCCAGTAACAAGCCTTACCAATTGTCTTGCTTTTCAGAATGGAAACAACGGAAAATGGAAAAGCAGGCCGGCAGTGAGGATCAGTGCTGTTTCTTGGGACAGAACTTGGCCAAATTGCAAAAGTATTTAATGCTGGAATTGTTCTTGGTACTGTTTCAATACAATTGTATAGCTCTGGTTTGATTGGTTTTTACATTTTTCTAGTCCTATTTTTGCTATGGAATATGAGATCTGCATATCACGTTAAACCAGCTGTGTGCAAATAGGAGCTGTCCTGAAGCGTTTTCCAGTCATGCTTTAGGATGAAGAAAACCTCTGCTGCCATGGAGTAAATCAAGTAATCAAAAAATGTCAGCTTGAAGTCCTTGCCCAGAAGTATTGGATACTATTTCAAAATCAGTGCTGAATGTCTAAAAAAAAATAAATTCCGTTTATAGTCTCATAACATCATTAATTTTGGTTCTAAATATGTTCTATTTATATGAGGATTCCTCAGGAGTTCAGAATTATGGAAAAGATTGCACACTGAGTACGCAGACACTGAGCTGAGAGAGTGCCAGTCTTGGTTTTCATCTGAGGGGTGGGAGGGTGAGGGGTTTTACAGGTAAAAATTGTTGGTTTAAGGACTTTTTAAAAATGGAATGGAAATGGTCTTTAGAAAACAAAGCCTTTCAGGTTGTGTTGCATTCAGGCTTTGTAAGCAAAAGTACAATAAAATTTTTTGCTAATTATTTTTTTGATGAAGTGTGTTCTGTAAGATACTTGTGGTTATATGTCTGAGAGTGTGAGTATGAATGGCTGCGAATGAAGGTGATTGTCTTCAGTTCCTTTGAGTAGAGCCTCTTTTACTGGGGAGCAGAATTCTCAACTGGGAAAACTCAGCCAATGTCTGTGATTTGATCCCTTGTCAGATTTTGTATTGTCTTCCACATGGGCTAAGGAAAGATGAAGTCCTGAGCTCTCCAAGTGTGCCAGCCTGCCTCTGATCTGCATCTGGCTTCTGTAAGCAACTGAAGGGCTCACAGACTGGATATCTTACAGTTGATTTGAGACACGTCTTTGAGATTTTCTAAAACTAAATCAATATATTCACCTTCAACTTTAAATACCATAGTTCATGATGTATAGATCTGAACACAAATATTCTTCACTTAACATTTGTAACAATCCTTTTTTCAGCTTTGCTGAAGTACCATGACTAATTTCAAGGTGATTATTGAGCCACTTTCATGCAGGTGTGTTTTCTGTTAAATGATTTTAGAACAATTTTTACAGAGTGATTAAATACTACTTGCATGGTAATATTTTCTATTCTATTGTAAAATATTTTTAGCTTTTACAGAAGCAATGTGTAGCTTGGAGAGCCTAGTCTGAAGACTTAACTGCTTTTTTTTTTTTACTACTTCAATGAAAACAGAATGTCTTGCATCACCATACCTCTTGATGTCATATCTGAAATGTTCTGATGGATAAAACTGCCACAGAATTACTGCTTCTCATAACTTTCTGGGTTGTTTTAATGAGGTTTTACTGCATATCACTCTTGATGTTTCTCTTGTTTACTAGAGGTTTAAGTCTGGAAGGTGGGGAGCATGTAAATGTCAGCTCTGCAATTTGCTAGGCTAGAGAGCTAGAGCTGAAAAGCTCATCCTGTGCCTTGGGAATTGTGTGTTACATCTCATGTGCCATTAATATTCAGCTGCACTCCTTGAAAACATGCACAGGAATTAAATACTTCATTAGCAGAAGAGAAATTTAATAGCACCTGCCATTAAAATATGTATTTGTTTAGCTTGTTTACTAACTACATTCTCCACATTTGGAACATCTGCCAGGTCAGACTGTTTGGTGATTAAATGAGCAGGGCCTGAGGCCTGTGAGTCTGTGCTTGAAGAGTCTCACAGGGACACAAGAGACTGCAAGGGCTGATTATTGCAGTTCTAGAAAGGGTGTTCCATACTCCTCTCCTGCCCTGCATAGTGCCACTGGTGCTGCTTTGCTCCTGTTTCACACTCTGCTCTCAGGTTTTGTCAGTTCTAAAGAGTTTACAGATTAATATTGGAAGTTACAGATTAAGTAGCTTAATCTGTAATTATGTGATTGCAAAATGCATAATTAAATGATGGATTGCTTTTTGTATATGATAATCTATTAAACTGGAAAAATTTCAAAATATTTAAGAAGTCCTTAGAAATTCTTCTGCAGAACTTTAGGAATTCTCTGCGGTCCTAGAACTGTCCCAGGTGGAAGCAGACAAGAGACAGCTCTACTGTAAAGAAAGCAAGCCTGGAACTTCAAAATATATCTTTAAAGGTACATTGCACCAAATTACCTAACAGGAAGAGTTCAGTAGCTACTATTCCTTTAGAAATGGTACATGTGATGTATTTATAAAAACACTTAAAAAATTTTGAAGGATTGAAAGGACAGAGACAACATCAGGCATTTTTTTTTTTAATTCTAAAATTCCGAGGTGGTCTAGAGGCTCCAGGGTTGTAGCACTTACAAATTTCAATAGGACCATCATGTTTTGTGGTGATCCTTCTGTGACAGTTCTGCCTCTTGTATTTAAAATGTATATTTATGAGTCAGGGAGACATAATGGAGTGAGATTGGCTCAGCACTGCCTGTGACCCCTCATTGCCACCAGCATCACCTTGATACGTATTTTCTTGTTCTGACTTTTACAGGGTTGTAATTCTACCCCTTCATCAGCAGATCCCTTTGCCTGCTTCACTTGGGTTCTGCTTTTGCCACTGCCTCGTTGTCAGGTGTGGGTCAAATATGTTCTATTCTAAATTGAAACACGGTAAAATCACTAACTGCCTATTTATGTTGGGGGGGTTTGAGTGTTAAGGATAGCACCTTGTAATGCAATTTCTCTTTTTGCAGATTTGCTCTTAATACCATTTAAAAGTTTTTAAAACTTAAGCCTCTAGATGTCACCCTGGCTGTGGTGGGTGGTCAGAGCCCCTGGATACTGGGGAGGCAGTTGGTATTTTGGTGGCTGGAAAGGTGGTGTGATGTGAGGGATCAGCCTGGGACACAGCTTGTGGGAGGGAAGTGGTCCTGAAGGTGGGATCGATAACGGAGGTGAAAGTGAAGCCCTGCACTCGTGTACAGGGGCTTTGCGAGGTCTTAGGGCATCCAGTTCCACATCAGCATGGCTTAGCTGGGAGTTTGTCTGAACCATCACAGGCTGTGCTCCAGGAATCCTCCTGGGACACCTGCAAAGCCAGCAGACCACTGTTGCCAGCACCAGGCCAGCAGTGGCACAAACACTGCTCAGTAAGGCACCAGGGCTCCTCCTCATGGTGGAGTCGTTCTTGGCTTGGAGTGTCGGCCCAGTGCTGCTGCAAGGCCCGGGGAACGGCTCTGTGCCGGCTGGGCAGGCCTCGCTGCAAGAAATGCTGAAAGTTACATCAATTCTGTACTCTGGCAGCATTGCCTGGATGAATTGTGGGCTCACAGACCCAGCTGGCACTCTCAGTTTCTCCAGTGCCTGCAGGATTTCATCGTTCCCGCACCAGCTGGAAGATGTGTGGGCGCTTGCACACAGAGAGCTGTTGTACCAGGAGATGAGTGTGGAGCCAGGCTGGAAAGCTGTCAGCACAATGTCTTTGGAGCTGCTGGAGTTCAGGAAGAGGGAAAGCTTCTCCAGGAACAAACCCACCCTTTTCCTCTCCCTCAGGAAGGAGGAGTAGCTGTTCTTGGTCCGTACGGTGAAAAAGTGGCACGGTGGCTCGGGGGGCATCAGGAGCTCGATGGTGAAGGATTGCCAAGCTGTCAGACCTCCAGAATCTGTGGCACACAGCACAAACTCCTGAGGGGAATACTGGAAGTCAATCTCCAGGGGATAGCCATGCATGGCCTGCTGGGAGGTGTTAAACTGCAGCCAGCTCTCGGATCCTGACGGAGAGCCATCAGCTGAGAGGATTTGTAGGGACAACTGAGTGGAGTTGCCATCTTCCTTGTCATAAAATGTGTTGGCAGGTATAGGGGAAAAAAAACAGGGATCCGATGGTTGCTGTTAGGAATTTAATGGCATGAACAACCTTTGGGGAAGTGTTTGCTTGCCCTTTAGAGAGGAAGGAGAAAAGGGAGGGAAAGAGTTAGGAGGAAAAATTGCTGTATCTTGCTGAGCGATAGCAAAGAAATCTTGTCAGCCTCAGTAGAGCGGAGTGTGCAGAAACTGAAACTTAAACTTTTAATAGTAAAGTCTTGTCTTTGATCACATCTTAACCTCATTTGTTAAGCATATTTAGATATCTGCTTATTTAAAGAGCTGTAAATATCCTCAACGTATTTTGTCTAGTTCAAAATATTAGGTCATGTATAGCCCCTTCCCAAACAATAGAATCTAATTCTAATAACTTTTACACAGAAATACCACAATATGGTAATGTTTTGTCTTCTATTTCCAACATCAACCATGGATTTTTTTTGGGGGGGGGGACAGGATTTTATGAGAGTATGGATGCCTGGGATGGGATCGCTGTGAGTGCTGCACATCTCCCTGGTTTGAAGAGTTTCAGAGAATTTGGGAGCAGACTCCAGGTAAGCTGGAGGATGATAAAGTGTGGGGACAAATTTGAAAGGAAATCTCCTCTCTCTGACTGTCAGGTGAGATTTGCTGCCAGGCCCAAGAAGCGAAGGATCACGACACAGAGTTCTGCAGCTTGTGACAAAAATGGTCATCTCTTCCTACCATTTCTGGATCTTGTGTACTTGTGCTTTCTACACTTTATGGTAAGGACTAGTAAAATCATGCCATATTATCCTCTCCTTGTATTTTACCTAATGTTAATATTAGGGAGAGATGAATTCAGGACATGAATGTTTTTGTCATGGTAGTCTGGGGACTGCATGGGTTCTAGTACAGGAAACTAGAGACACCTTGTAGGGTGGATGAAAAGGCTGATGGCAGCTATGTTCAGAAGCAAGAACAGAAAAGTAAACTTGTTTTTACCTTGGGTTACAGTCTGCAGCTCTTGTGAAGCAGAAAATGGAAGAAGAATCCATGCACTTTCCACAAACTGTAGTCTTTCAGATGAGGGAAACAGCTGGGTGCTTGGATCCAGGTGTGATGGCAGCAGTGTCTCACCCACCCCTGTGAAAGTGAGATCATTAAATTTTATGTGAAAGATCATTTAGATGTATGTAAAAGGAATCTTATGTCAATAATGTGTTACAGGTTTGGGAATACAGTTTGAAAGCTTTTATGGCATGTGATTGAAGACCTTTGCCAGTTTCTGCCAGCACAGGAAGGACCACGGGAAGCAGGCTGGGGTTCAACCTCCTCTTTAAAAAATGAGGGAATGGAAGTGGCTTCTATCTCTGGAGAAGAAAGTTTTGTGTTTGTTTGGGATTTTTTAATATTTCTACATGGCTTGTGCTTGCCAGAGTGCTAATAACAGTAATGTGTTAGGGCTGTTTTGTCCATCTGTGGGCTTTGACTGATCACAGAATCACAGAAAGGCCTGGACTGAATGGGACCTTAAAGACCATTCAGGTCCAATCCCCTGCCATGGGCAGGGACACCTTCCACTATCCCAGCTTGCTCAGAGCCCCATCCAACCTGGCCTCGGACACTGTCAGGGATCCAGGGACAACCACAGCTACTCTGGGTAACCTTAGCCAGAGCCTCCCCATTCTCACAGGGAACAATTTCATCCTAATATCCAATCTCAACCTGATTTCTGTCAGTGTGAAGCCATTACTCCCTGTCCAGTCACACCCCACATGCTTTTGTAAGACAGTCTCTCTCCAAATGATGCTTGCTGGGACACATGATTGCAAACCTAAATATCTCAGACTACAGTCTGAGTACAGGCTTTGGGCACAGACCTAATGTAGGTCTAATAAGTCTTACAAATAAGAAGGCTCTGAAGGGCATTAACAAGGCTCTGAATTCTGCACTTTGCAACTGTTTAAAATCTACCATTTGTACATTTTTACAGATTTAATGTAAGGTGACTCAGGCATAATCCCACAGATTTACCCAACTGGCACTACAAAAAAAAAATCTCTATTGTCCAGTATACACTTAAGCCTGAGTCACAGATTCATGCATTTGGAAAAGGCAGACTAAAAGTATCTGGCCTAATTCTTTACTCCAAAGGATACTCAACTACTTCTGTGTCATTTTTGATAAATATTTATTGTTCAGTCCTTAAAAACTCTCCACAATGTTCTTTAAGCATTTTTTCTAATGTTTTATTATCCTTACTGTGAGAAAGTTTATCTAATGTCTAACTTAAATCATCTTAACTGCACTTGAAGGTCATTAGTGCTGTGTTAGTTCCCAGGGGATTCTGAGAATGCATCTTTCATCTTTTAGCAAAATATTATACAAACTCATGTGTTTTCTCAGTCTTCTAGACTAATTATTTCAGTTTGACATGTTTTCTAGACCTCTGACCATCCTTGTGTACCTTTGGAGCTTTTTTAAGGGTCCCCATCTTTCCTTAGATAGGATGGTCAAAGCTGGGCCCGATCATTCAGCTGAGCATTCTGCTCCCAGCTAAGCAAAAAAACCCCAAACAAACAAAAACCATTCCCTTATTGGGAAGACTGATGCTGGCACATGCCTAGTGCAGGGAAGTAGTGCTTTTGCACGAGAAACTATTGAACTATTCTGGCAAGACTCAGAGCAGGAAAGAGGATAAAAGGAAAGTCAAATCTTAGACATACCCGGTATGCTGCTGGGCAGGTGAGAAGTGGCATTAAATAAAGTCACCAGGGGTGCTTCCACAGCATCTGGCTTGATGCCTGAGATGTTGTGTGACTCCAAGATAGCCTTGGTGACATTTGGCAAAATCCCATATGTTCCTAGATCTTTGTCTGAAAGCAATTCCTCTGTTCCACTGGATAAAATCCTTGTGGGTTCTGGCTCTGTTCTGAGCATGCTGCTGCTGTAAGGAGGGAATGTATTTGTTGGTCTGGATAATCTAGACACGTGAAAGGCAGAAAAGTCTTCTGGCACAGTAAGGACTGGAGTGGTGTCAGGGTGAGACAGAGTGATCAGACTTGGTTCATGAAATGCTTCAGCTTTACCAGGGACAGTGCTGGTTAATGTGAGAGGAAAGCTGGCTGAGGCTTCAGCACTGAAAATCAGTATGGAATAGAGGGTCTGTGCTTCTCTCTGGGCTACAGAAGAAGCTGTGCTTTTCTCTCCAGCAAATGAAAAGCAACTGGGCTGTGGGACAGTCATACAAGGTTTAGATTGAGTTTCACAGCCATTAGTGAACACTTGGCTCAGAGTGCTGCTTGCTAAGACAGCTGGGAATGTGTCCTTGATGGGAGATGTGAAGCCAGACAAAGTTGTGGCCCTTACTGAAGCTACTTGGAATAGTGAAGGGAGGGCTTCTGGACAGAGGGATGCATCAGGCAGCTTTTCAAGTTCTGGAGAATTACTTTTTGCCTCATTGCTGTAATCTGGCACTTCTGAAACTGACATTGCTCCTGGCAAAAATGGGTGTAATTCTGTTTTGGGAGAAAATGCCACTGCTGAGCTGTGAGGCCACTCCTGAAGAATGTTTATCACCCATGGCCTGGAAAGCTGCTCTGTGCCTGAACTGATGTCCTGTAGGAGATGGTATGTGGATATCTCTGATTTACTGGAAAGGAAGTGGGAGTCTGTCTCAGACACATGAGGCTCTGGCTGCTCTAACAGCAACGATGTACCAGAAGCTCCAGCAGGCAGCACTTCCAGTTCAGAGAAGAGAAGCATCGTTTCAGTCATCAGTGAAGGTGAAAGATCTGGGAAATGAGAGTCTGCAAACATAATGGATACTGTGGGGTTAGCTGGCATGCCCCATGCTGAGTCCATTTCTAAGGTGACCAAGCTTTCTTGACTTGCAAGGTGGATATTATTCTGCATCTTGTAACTTGCCATGGTTATACTTTCTGCACAGAAAGTTGGTAAGCTCTGAGTTGCTCTGAGTGATGATAGCACAAGTGGTGTGAGTAACTGGCTTGGCACAGGAAAGAACCAAGGTCTGGAAGCCTCTCCTGCAGCTGGTTTCTGGGTAATTCTAGTCGGTTTTAATGCAGGTGTTGGTGTGATCATTAACTGCCTGCGGTGTAGTCTTGGAGACTTTCTTTCATACTCCCCTCTCCTGAGTATTCTCCAGCCTGCAATTTCATACCCCAGCAGCCGTGAGAGGTGATGTGAGTTCACGTTGTGCTGCAGGACCTGGATGAACTCACGGAGCAGGGCAAAGCCTCCGCACGGGACGGGCCAGGAGAGCCCCACGTAGTGGCTGGCGGTGAGGTCGATATGCGCGGTGTCCTCAGCCAGGACGTGTGAGCCCCTGGCTGCCGGGCCCGTGTGCTGCAGCAGGGTCAGCACGGAGCTGTCCAGGCGCAGGTACTCTGCCATCCTGCACACCACCGACAGGCGCTGCCCAGCTTCCAGGGCTGCTGTTCCAGCACAGAGAATGATTTCAGCACAAGTGATGGGAGCTTCCTTCCCACACCTGACATTGCAAGTCCAGAATTAGAGTGGTTAAGAGTAATTCTTTTTACCCCTCCCTGTTTTCCTGAAGATCCCTATTTGAATTTAGTCAATCATTGCTCAGAATTTTACCTCTTAATCTAAAACTTCCTTCTCCTTGAATATAAGAATGTTTCCCATTCCACTAACTTCACTGATCACTAAGTTTGATCCCACTGCTTGTGCAGAGCACAGCATTGTGGGCTGAATTTTCCAAACACTGTCCTCACTATGGAAGTAATTAACTTCAGAGATATTCCCAGTCTGTTAGACATCAATTGTAGGAACTTACACTACGAAAGTACCACCAGTGGTAACAAACAGTGTCTTCTGGAGGAAATTTGGAGTCTCACTGGGAGCCTGCCTCTCTCCCTGCTCACAGAAGGGTTAGGAACTGGAGCAGGGAGGCTGGAAGCCACCTGTCCAATGGAGAATCAGTGTCCCTGTGCTGCTGGGCTTGCAGTCTTCATGCCCATGTTTGCTGTGCACTGTTGCACTGGGACAACAAAGCCTTCTGCTTTTATATTCAACATGTGCTTGTTCAATATTTTGTGAGGTTTTGTTTTGGTTTTGGTTCCCTGATATCACATTTCCACAGCAGGAAAAAACCCACTCTGTGTCAATTAGGGAGCACCCATTTCTTTTTCCTAAAAATCGTTTTTCCCTCCACTCACTGATTAGAGCAGAAGCCATGGAGGCCAGCAGTACTCACTGGTAGCTGTTTGGCATGTGCTTCAAGTTCTGCATTTCCAAGGATAAACTGCTGTCCTGCACGTGGATGGTGAAATTTCCAGCAGCCCTCGGTGTTTCCTGGGCAGGCACTCCTCCAGAGGCAGCCAGGTTAAGCAGGTACTCTCCTCCCTCCCCTGCCATTGGCAGTCCTTGCAGCATGTTTGTTTTGGGGTTGAATTCCAACCATTTTGGTAAATCTGCACCACTGGCTAAAGAGACCTGCTGCGTAAGAGGATGGCAGAGAAACAGTATTAGTGATAGGAAATGATGTTACTACTCCAGTTTTACATAGTGTAAGCTCTAGCTGGACAAAAGTTCAGAAACAGCCACAATGATCCACTTGAAAATCCTAGAAACCACAGTGCCTTGGCTTTTCATGTAGTGCTTGTTTTGGGTGTTTTTTAGCATAGTGGCAACACTTATTGCCCATTTCCAAGACCCTGCATTCTTTAGACTGCTGGTAAATAAAACACAGGTGTGTGTAGGTTGCTCATTTGCTCAGGAGGGAACTGCTGCATTGGCAGGGAATGATAGTGAGATTTTGGCTATCAGTTCTACCTGTTCCTAATATATCTGAAGCACTTTCTAGAAGGAGATTTTTAGTGAGTTCATTTTAAACCTAAAGTGAATGTCTTTGCTGCAGGATTGTACCAGGAAATGTATTGAATAGCATTACCTTGTACTGAGTTATCGTTCCCTGAAAGGCCAACGCTGGCACTGGATAATAGAATATTTTTCCCATGAGGACAGTTACATCTGGGATTATTCCTTGCAGGCTCTTTGTTTCTTCCCATCTGCTATTCAATCCCTTGGCAGCCTCAGCAGGGGAGCTCTCACAGACAGACAGCAGCACAAAGAGGAGAGGAAGCAAGGCCCTCAGCCCTGGGAGCAGAGGGGACCCTGAGGCAGGAGAGCTGTACTGGGTCCCTGCAGGCATCTTCCATCCTCCTCCAGTGCTGCTGGCAGCTGGGTACTGCTACAGGAGCTGTGGAGGAAAGAGAAAACCCAAACCCATGGGCATGTGCTCATCAGATCAGCCAGCTCCATCTCCCAGGCAGGCAGAACACTGCCAAGTGTCTGAGGCTTCTCATTGCATTGGTTAAAGCCCTGCTGGTCTCTTTGGGGCACAGTGACATTTGAGAGGGCTCTGGCTTTAAGAAGCCTCGGTACTCACCATCGCTGCTCTGTTCAGCTGAAGGATTTCCCTGGGAAACAACACCTAGCACAAGGCTGGTTCACGATGCTTCAGCTAAGCAAAAAAACAGTCTCGCTGTTGCTCCCATCTCTGGTTTTGTTGTGATAAAAGCCCACTCAGAGTGAAATGCTACACCAGGGCCTCATCAGGGGGGCCTCCAACATAAGGCATAGGGCAGAGCCAGGTGAGCAGCACAGTAACCTGACCTGCCAGGATTTTGTGGTGTAGTGGTAGCAAAGGGAAAGGTGAGTATGGCAAATAGCACTGATCATGGGGACAAAGAGGCTAAGACTCACTGTCCTTTCCTCTGTAGCATCAAGGGCTGGAATTTGGTTTGCCACGTTTGATGCTGCTTCTTCTGCACAAAAGCAGAAATAAGGGCTCTCATAAACCTTTGAGTGACTTCCAGCTTTTAGATGAGCTGTGCATACAATGTGCTTGGTCTGTCCTGCTTAGGACAGCTTTATTTAAAAGTGTACAAGAAGAAAATAACATTTACTAGCCCAAATGATACAACTGAGAAAACATCGATGATGTTTTGGAGCCAGACGACTTCAGCAGCAGGGCAGGGAGTGCTCCTTTCTTGGTACAGCTCTGACGGCAGGATGGCTTGAAAACCACAGTCTGCTTTGCTTTGGCCCTACAAACTCAGTGGCTGTTTATCAAGGAATCAGGTTTTGGTCTGCTGGTTTTTAACACGTATTTTCTTCCTTGTGGATGTGTTTGCAGTAGTTGCCAAGCTTTCTGTCGTGCTCCGTTGTGCAGATCCCTTCCATTTTAGCCACGAGTGGAGCATGCTTTGGATAGAGCAAGCAGTGGTGATACAAATTTAACATAAAGACAAAAATTGTGTGATAACTGCCAAAAGACAATGGTTTGCTAGAGCCTGCAGTGTGTTCTATACTCTGGAAAAAACAGAAACCCACTTGCCCTACTGATAGGTGTGCAGTGCTTTATGTCATTGTCTGCTTTTGGCCAGAGATGAATCTTTATCCAGCAAGTCCGTTTCCCTTGCAACCATGACTGGCTCTGAATAAATCAAAAGTTCGTGTTTCTTTGATTATGCTCAGCTGTGCTGAGAAACAAGTTGCTACATTGACCTCTCCATTTTTCACTGTCAGCATCTCTCATGTTCCTGTCTCCTGCAATCCCTGAAAACAATGACAAGTCCTCATTCACCCCTTATGAAAAGAGGGAATAGGTGGTGGGGCAGAAGTTCAAGTTGGAGATGAGGACTTTTATTTAGGGAATATCACTCTTATGCAAGGGAATGGGTGCTTGACAGCTGACTAATTCCTCCTAATGAATTTGCCTCCTGAGAGCTGAGTAAATATTGCCTTGTAACCATGCATGAATCATTGGTGTGCTCTGAAATGATGGGAATACGCTGAGATCCTTGGTTGCTGTGAGCTGACAGTAGTCCAAACCACCCCTGGAAGAGCAAATCTGCCCAGTTCAGGGATCCAAAGCCTATGGACACACCTTTGCTTCAGGTGGGGGAAGGTCAGTGAGTGTTTCACTTGTTTGGGTCCTGTCCTTCCTGGGTAACATTTGTTCTCCTGGCTTTGACAGCAGCAGACATCGTGTATTTACTCTGTAGTGTCAGGTGAGGCAGAATATTTTCACACTGCTTGCTGTTGTGATGTTCTGGGTATAAACTTAGTGAAACCTCACAGGAATGTGCAAGGATTTAAAATAATTAGATTTTAAAAATTTCTCTGGGGCCTCCCTGTACTCCTCACTGCTGTAGAATTACTGAGCTTGTAATGAATTGTTCTTGCTAAATTGCAACAGAGGCATGTGGCAGTCTATTGGGTAAATGCCTTTTGATAAAAACAAAAATGAGAGTGGGAGAGAGACTTCATACAAGAGCATGTAGTAATAGGACTGGGGGAATGGCTTCAAGCTGTGAGAGGGTAGGTTTAGATGGGGTATGAGGAAGAAATTGTTCCCTGTGAGGGTGGTGGAGCCCTGGCACAGGTTGCCCAGAGAAGCTGTGGCTGTCCCTGGATCCCTGTCAGTGTCCAAGGCCAGGCTGGATGGGGCTCTGAGCAACCTGGGATAGTGGAAGGTGTCCCTGTCCATGGCAGGGGTTGGAACTGGATGAACTTTAAGGACCCTTCCAACGCAGGGCATTTTATGATTCTCTGAAGCTATCTCAAATGTCACTCTCTGTCTAAATGCAAGGAAACTTGAGGACAAATATAGCTAATCTTCCCCATACAGAACCAAGAAATATCAAAAGTTTTATGGAATAACTTCATTCTCATGTGATTTCATGACCAGGGTGCACAGACAAAGGTGGGCAACTGAATCAAATAGGATATTTTTGGGGCACCTGTAAGTACTTGTAAAGACAAAAATAACTTACTTATTTTGCTTCACTTCTGGCTTTAGACAGTTTTTCCTACAAGTGTATGCTACATTTATACTGATGTGATTCTGAAACCAGGGGAAGAAGAAACACCCCTTAATCCTTATCTGAAACACCAAAGGACACAGCTGAAGGATACATTATCTTCTGTTTTCTTTTTGGTGATCTTGTAAAATGGAAATTGTGACTGTCTTTTTTTGCCTGTGCCGCCCCTGCCTAAGGCAGTCACTTGTCACTCCTTAGAGGAAATGGGGAACAAATGTCCAATATTTTTGTCCGTGTTTAGCAAGCCTGCTTGGCAGGGTTTAGTGTCTCCTGCAACATCATCCAAATACCCTAGAATGGTTCAGCTTTACAGCATATAGCACAAAGGTAATGTTTTTTTGATGAGGTTGTTTTTTGCATCTATTAAATTCCCAGCACCTGGAATCAAATAATTGCTTGGCAATATTAACTTCCTTTCAAGTCTCTTTTGATATTCCAGCCCCCTTTTCTGTTGCAAAGGAAACCTAGATCTTTTCCCAGTAGCCCCAGAAAACTTGGCAAGCAGAAGGTGATTTCAGAACAGTATTTTGGTGGCCTGATTCATTATTTTTCTGGTTTCTGAAGCTGGCAGTGCTGGCAACCCTGGAATCCATACACAGATACACTGATAACTTGCCAGGCAGTTTCAGAACGGTTTGTGTGGACATAACAGGAAGCCTGGTAGCAGCACGTGTTCTGCTGAATTGTTCAGTATGAGTTTTCCACCTTTGACATCCATTAAACTCCAGGAAAAGGCTCCTGTGTTGGAGTTGCCTAGAAACCTGTGGAGATATGCCTGCAAATTGGCTGTTGGTGCATTGAGTCTCATGCAAAATGTGGGAGATGTTTTTGCTTGGACTGTTGCAATTAACATATTGCCTTTTTCTGGAAGGTAGAATCCTGGACACTGCGTGTTGGGAAAGACAGAAATTCATATGGTGGGAGAAAGGAGCCTGTATGTTACAACCTGTGTGTCACAACCATGGCACTCCTTTGTTGCCAAATGTGAATTAATTAGAAAGTCAAGGTTTTGGTATCTGGGATAAATGTCAGAAAAAGGGTTGGGTTTCTTTTCGTGCCTTTTCTTCAAAATAATGCATCCCCTTCCCACCCCCAATTTTATTAATTTTAATCATGCTGGTGTTTTATCTTTAAGCGTCTGCCTCAGGTTTTATTTCTTTTTCTCTTATTTTAAAGCAAATGGGTGAAAGACTGGAAAGGACAAAGGAACAACATCTGAGGGAAAGCTGCTTCTTAAACCTTGTCTTTACTTGCTTCTGTTTCTCATTCTGCTTAGCAGTGGGAAAGTATTTTCACTTCCCACCCCACTTCCATCCCAAACACTTATGTTTCCTCTGAGAAATTGTCTATGTGGGAAAGTTTTAAACATGAAAGTCAAGGGATGATTTTATACCAAGGTTAAATTTTGTTTTAACTACCCATGTGAACACTGTTGTTTTGCTACAAGCTTTTTTTCCCTCCCAAATTATGTTTGGGGTTTTTTTCCTCTTTAAAACTCAGTTTATGACACTGCAAACTGATTAAATAGAGCTGGAAAAGGTTGTACTAACAGGGCTCAGGCACTTACAGAGTTACAGCTACATATCTAGCAGATAAAGCTTTCCTGCTCAGACAAGCCCTCACTATTTCATCTCAGCTGTTTGTTGGGTTTTTTCCCTAGGGAGAGCTAAAAAGTGAGAAGAAAGAATTTACTTCAATGATTTCACTTTCTAAAGCGCCATCTTTTTGTCTTCCATTTCAGTTTCTTTGAAAATGAGGAAAACAGGTTAAATTCAAAATGTCCCTTTTTTTCCTAATGAAAGACCATCTTTTCATAAACTCTGAAGTAATAATAAATTTTGGCCTTTTCAAAGTTATTAGTTATTTAATAATTCCTTTAAGGGAAAGATCACCAGGTTGGCCTGAATAAAGATGCTCTGTTGTAGGAAGGTTTTGTTTGTAACACTGTGCTCTGTGGGAAGAAGATGCTAGAGCTGCTCATAAAGCAGGACTTCTGCTTCTGTACATATGTTAAATTCATTGTGAGACCTACAAACCTTTAAAACCTCATTAAAACTGCATCTCTCTCCAGCTGTTAATGCCAAAATGGGCTGTTACTTCAAAAGGGATTTTAGAAATCCTATCAGCTGATCCCACTCTGAGCTGTCCTGCATGGCAAAAGGAGCTATTGGCTGAAGTCTTCCAGCAAAGTCTTTGTTGTTGTTTTGGGTTTTTTGCCTTTTGCCCTTTTTTTTTGGTCAAATGGAGGAGCCTGAGCAGAGCTGACGTTTGCAAAACCCCAGGGCAGGACAGAGGCTGGTGTGCCAAGTTCCAGCCTCATGTGATTTTTCAAAAGGGGGTGGGATATGTACCAAACAAGGAGCACAAGGCTTATAATGGCCAGGCTGACAGGACCTTGTTTATGGTGCCTGCTGCTACTCCCGGGCCCAGCCTTTGCATTCAGCCAGCGTTGCTGCCTTCCCACAGCAGGCTCTCAAACCAGTTGCTGTAATAACCCTAAAATGGTTTGTGTTTCACTCAATGGGCTCAGTTTCACCTGGCTCTCGGCTGATGTGACCGTTTGGGGCAGAGCTCCCTTCCCCTGGCACCAGCCCCAAATATGGCTCACTGCTCTCTGCTAAACCCAGTGCTGGTACTCCACTAACAGGTGCTGCTGCCATTGATCTGTCTTTGCTTCTGTCTTCTCTGCTGGAAAGAAGGAAAAAAAATAAAAATCACATTTCCAAGTGATCAGCTGTGGATCTTCTCTTAAGGAGAGTGAACTCAGTCGTGCCTGGAAGTGATGGGGAAGCTGCAGAGGAGACGGCAGCGTTGCCCAGCGGGTGAGAGGCTGGCAGGGTCCAGGTGTGCCGAGCACCTCCTTCCCCCTTAGGCGCTTCCAGAAGTGCTGAAAACCAGGCAACTGAGCTGTTCTCCCTTCTTCACCTCTGCTTGTTTTGTAAAGCCGGTCCTAAAGCCCTCTCCAAAGAGCAAGTAACAGCTGAGCCCCCGTGTCTTTCTGTGTGGCAGAAGCCAAGAGGCTGTTGACTGATGGGGGAAAGGAAGGAAATTTACAGCCAAAACCCTCTCACCAATTTCTCCTCCCAGATGTTTTTCTTTCGATGTTTGTTTTACTTTGGCAACTGACTAAACAAATTGCTGTCTGAGTGGTGCAGCTGTTGGAGTCTGGTTTCCTTCAGGTTTTTCTGCAGTTCCCTTTCTTCTGACTTAATGATCTCAGCTTCATCCCCTGCTATATTTTCCACCAGGAAGGGCAGCCAGGAGCTGAGCAGGGCTGCTTTTGGCTTTTCCCTCTCTCAGTGGGGATGTGGTTTTGAATTTCTGTCCTTTAGCCAACTTCTAGTTGTCAAAAAATCCTGGAATAACGTAATTTTCAAGGTATCCATAAGATTCCTCCCCCTCCAAATGTTCTAAACTGGCCAATAATGGGATCAGGCATTTCTGGCTGGGAAGAGGACTGGGTTCTTGGAGGCGATGGGCTGCAATTGCACAAGCTTTGTTTCCTCACAGCACCGATGTGGAAGTCAGTCCCTGGAAGCCTGTTTTGTAAAAAGGACACTTGTTTTCTGCATCCCTTGGAACTGTCTGGGAGAGCCGCTCCTGCTATTCCTGAAAGCACTTGAGCAGAATGAAAATCTGTATCCTCAGCAAAGCACTTGAGGCTGGGCTGCCTCAGTTGCAACAGAGCAACAAAAAGAGGGGAAGAAAGCAGGGAATCACTTTAAAATAAAGGAGTTTCTATGATAGTTACAGTAAAAGTAGTGTTTATGTTCACTCTTGACTTGATAATGGTTACAGCTTCCTTTCCAATGGGTTGCCCAGAATTATGAGTGGGATTCAGTTTCTGCCTCAATTTATTTTCAGTTTATGCCAATTGTCCTTCTGTAGGTGAAGTTAAGTGTTGCCCAGAAAACCACAGTGCAGGGAAAGTGTTGTGAAAGCAATGACTGAGGCTTCTACAGAGAGGCAGCTGTCACTCTGCTTTCATGTCTTTCAGGAATTATATGATTTATCAGTGATTAAGTCAGATCTTTGATAGGGGATTGAAAGTAATCCCTAAATATTTAATATGTGAGCATTAAAAACAACCAATTTGTCAGATTTTAGAGTGGGTTGAGACTTGCTCCAAGGCCCTGGTAAGTATGTGCATGACTCATGTTGAGGTGCTCCAAGGTTTTCATGGAGGCTTATCAGTATAATAGGGAGGAAAAAAAGAGGGGTGGAAAGAGAGCTCTTGAGGTTTTGAGTGAGTTTAACAGAGGGAAAGTGAGGGAGCTATAAACTGTGTTGAACTTGGACAGAGAAGACCAAACCCATTTAGTTTGTATAGATGTCATGTGCCTGAAATGAAATTATGCATGAAATAATACAAAAAGCTTTGAGCTGAGCTTTGTAGCTGATCTTATAAAAGACAGCAGAGGTTCCTGTGGGACTGTGTTTTCACAGCCAGGTCTCAATAGCAGGTTTTGGTGCTGTAATAAGGCATTTTATAAACTACCTAAGTTTTTAGGAAAAGTTCAAGCTCTTTCCTTGTAGTCCTTCAGAGCTTTTGCAAACTAATTTATCAATTTAAAGTCCTAGCTCTGGATCTAGAAGCCTTACTTCAGGCACTTATTTCTGCAAATATTAGTCTGGCTATTTTTAAAAATTATTATTATGATTTTTTTTCTCCAGGCTGTTGTGCCTGGATGCTTTTATTTGCATGCATAATGTCTGTTCTTGCAGCAGCCCCTGCTCTGGAAGTTGCCAAGGTAACAGCTTTGTCTGTTGTTTCCTTTTGAAAGCAGGGTGAGAGTGGCACCTCGACCTCCTGGCTGGGTGCTGGACCGGGAGCCAGCAGAGCTGGGCTCCATCCTGGATGTTGGCATCTGCCTTTGCCCGAGGTGCCCTTGGCAGGAACCAGCAAAGCATTTCAGTGGGTTTATTTATTTATTATTTATTTGTTTGTGTGCCTGTTGTTGGGCAGCCACCCAGTCCCTGCCTAGCAACCTCTGGCATCCACAACATTTACTTAAAGGGCTCTTCCCACATCCAAGGGCTTTCCTCATGTCTCACTGTCCACCCCTGACCCCTTGCCCACATCCCAGTGGGACTCCAGGCCTCCCTGCTAACCCCAAATTCCTCTGTAGCTCCTACCATTTGCCTCTTGGTGTCTCCATTTCCCTTCTGACCCCAGGTTTGCCCTGCTGACTTCAGGAGTAGTTGTCACTCTGGCTTTACCTCTGTTGCTCTGTAATTGCCACCAACTTGTTGGGCAAAATATTGACATTTTTCAGGACCAGCTGCTTGGAGAAAGGAATCTCAGGACAGTTCTTCTGTTACTGAAACTCACAAATGTTTTCTTTCTTTGTTTCTACCGACTTTCCTATTTCTCAAATATGCCTGGACATGTCAAAACAGTGATGATCAGCTTGCATTAAATAAATTAGCTTAATACTGCTTGACATCATTCTCTTTAGCTCATCCACTGAAAGGACCTAAAGAGAAGGGTTGGTCTTGGTTTTGCTTGGATTTGAATTTTTTCTTAGTTTGTTTTTGGGGTTTCGGTTGGGTTTTTTTGGTGGTTGTTTGTTTGTTGTTTTTTAAAGGAGAAATGTTTTAAGTTCACCCTGCAGACCAGTGGCAGAGCAGAACTGAGGGCAGGTCTCCTGAGCTCCCTTTGATCCCACACCTCGATGGATCAGCCTCTTTCACTGCTCTAGCTTTGGGTCTGAGAGAAGATGGGGCTGTTCAGCTGAAGAAGTGAAAGTTGTGTGGAGATCTCACAGCACCTTCCAGGATTTGAAGGGGCCTACAAGGAAGATGGGGAGGGACTCTGCATCAGGAGCTGGAATGACAGGACAAATGGGTACAAATGGAAAGAGGGAGAATTTGGGCCAGATGTATGGAAGAAATTCTTCCCTGTGCATGTGGTGAGGCCCTGGCACAGGCTGCCCAGAGAAGCTGTGGCTGCCCCATTCCTGGAAGTGCCCAAGGCCAGGCTGGATGGGGCTTGGAGCACCCTGGGATAGTGGAAAGTGTCCCTGCCCATGGCAGTGGGTAGAACAAGATGGTTTTTAAGATCCCTTCTTAGCCAGGCCATTCTGTGGTTCTAAGCTGAGTTTGTGGGACTGGGCGGCTGAAAAAAGCCATTTATCTCCCAGCTCTGTTTCTGTGTGTCTGCCAAGTGATAACTGGGGGGAAGAGGAGCCCAGCCCTCCTGATGCCCATTTGGTCCATGACTGACAGATTTATGATAGGCTGCAGTTTCCTCCGTTTGTCTGGCAGCGAGCGGCAGGGCCGGGCGATTGTGTGCCGGCCTTCCCAGTGGGGAGGCTTCCAGCTGGATCCAGGGCACAGGAAATGATCTAGAGAAAGCCTTTAGGTGACAATTAACAGAATTCCTGCTGATAACTTGTTTTCTTTTGTCCTCTCCCTCAGAACGTTTTTACAGCAAGCTCTAAGTGGCTGTGGAGAGGCATTGGAGGTGGGTGGTTACAAATATTTGATGAGTGTGTCATGGATAAGGTTTATTTCTGTTGAAAGTATGACTATTTTTTTTAATCTACACCTCCTTAGTATTTTACTTGATGACCGAACAACATTAAAACTTATTTTTCTTCCGAGATGGTCAAGCCCTAAAACCCAGCCCAGTTTGGCCTCAAGCAAGGTAGAGTTATTGTAAACTGCTTGTTTTGCCAGGAACAGCAAGGGGCTTGAGTTCTGGGGTCACCAAGGTAGGGTCAGCTTGGGAGAATATGCTTAAACCCTCTCCTCCCCCCAGTTTCTGTAATGCATTCCTGTGTGAGGCATCTCTCTTGAAAAGAGGGAAAAAGAAATATTTATTTGTGGTTGCATGGGATCATCTGTGTCAAAGGAAGGAAAATACTGGTGTTGGGTGTTCTCCCTCAGAAAGCTTTTAAGAGTTGCTTTAAATGCAATGTTTGAAACCAAATACCTTTCCTTAAAACTTCATGGTCTTCAGATCTGAGGTTTTGTTTTTACCATGGGTGAAAAAACAGAACCTGAAATCCTTGGTATTGGTTGTTCTCATAGAAAAGGAGGAGGAAAACATTTTTTTTTGAAGAGCTGATACACATGGGGATTAACCAGCTCTGTTTTGTGTAGGTAAATTACAGCTCAAAATTAAATTTAAAGTAAGAAGAATATTTGTGCTTGGGAATTTAACACCTGTAAGCAAAAACCCTTTTGTTTTGAGAACTTAAGGTGCTGTTGTAGGCTTTGTGCTGGATTTATGCTTGAAGACTTCTTTTCTCCAGCAATTTTTATTGGACTGGAGTCTCCAAACTGGAGTTTACTAGAGAAGGGCAAAAGAGAGTGAAGCTGGTGTTGTAAGAGGGGTCATGTTTTTCTGCTGGGTTGTTCATGTTGTCAGGGGCTCTTGCAATGAAGTGCTACATGGGAAAATGGCCTTTCCTTGCCTGAGCAGTGAGCAGAGCACAGGCAAACTGCTTTTATCTGCTGTGCAGCTGGTTTGAATACTGACAGCTCGGACCTTTTGATCTGCCATAGCCTGGCTGCTAGTTTTGTCTGTGCCAGGAGCAAGCCCAGGAGCACAGAGTGGAGAAGGAAAACTGCAGTGGTCACAGAGGATGGAAAACAGGCAAGTGATGAGACCATGGAAAATACAGTAAGAAAGTGTAGGAAAAATGGACAGTCTGGAAGAGTCAAACACTGCAGTGTTACACGTCCTCATGTGTACTTCTGTGACTTGTACTCAGAGGCAGCTTGGGCTTCAGCTAGAAAAGAGTGTTTTCTTTGTAAGTATACAGAGATTTCAGTAATACTGGGGAGCAAAACGTCTTGTAAGAGTAAGCTAGTTTTTGAGCTTCAGAAATCATCTTGTAAGAATTCCCTTTGTGCTTTTACAAAAGTTCTTCTGCTCCCCTTTCCTTCCCCCACGTGCGTACAGGCAGGTGAAGAAGGGCTGGAGTCTTGCTTGTTTGGTTGACTTCATTTTTGGTTTTGAATGAAAGAGTCTGCATAAATCTATCTGTGTCTCCTTGATATGCTTTAGTGCTGGCCCCACAACAGGCAGGGTGAGCACAGCAGCTCTGCCTCACCAGCATACAACAGGCAAGTGAAATATCAAGAGGAAATCTCCACCTTGAACCCAGGCATGTAAGAAATTTTTCCCTGTGAGGCCCTGGCACAGGTTGCCCAGAGAAGCTGTGGCTGCCCCATCCCTGGAAGTGTCCAAGGCCAGGTTGGACGGGGCTTAGAGCACCTTGGGATAGTGGAAGGTGTCCCTGCCTATGGCAGGGCATTGGAACTGGATGATCTTTAAGATCCCTTCCAACCTAAATTATTCTATGATTCTATGTGAACCCTAAATACTTCCACTAGACCCAACTGCTGCTGGGCAGGTATTGGGGTCTGTAAACCTGTGCTACCCCAAAACCAGGGGCTCTGTGATCCCCTGGGGATTACTGGAGGTAGAGCAGGTCTGCAAACAACTGTGTGTGGCAAGGCTGATCCAGGCACTGGTCACAGGATAAAATGATGCTGAAAATAATGTGTCAGCTCACAGCTTTGAAGAGAACCTGCTGGTGGTGGTGGAGAAAAGGGCCCCTCCTGACTCAAGTCAGAAACCCCAACTCCCTCAGTTCCCCATTTGCAGCACTGGCTTTCGAGAGCTGTGCTTGTTGAGGGGCTGCTCTGTGGTGGGATAACCACACTGTTTAATTTCATCACCTCTTTTTAAAGGAGGCTGACAATGTCTTGTCCTCACTCTTGGCTTGGTGGAAGAAGGAAGCTGAAAGGAGGTGATCTGGCAAAGTCAACAGCTGCTTTAAGTGCTCCAGGCCTGTCTATGCACATCCTTGCTCCTGAATTCCTAGGGTTTCCAGAGCAGCTAGCCAGAATGCTGAAAAAGCTTTCTCTTTAATCTCTTGATCTCCACTGTGTGTTTTTGCCAGTGCAGGTAAAACAGAGGTGCACGCTCCACGTACTGGTGTTTCCACTGGTGTAAACAGGAGAGTCTCGGTAATTACTGAGAACGATCTGAGCGAAACATCTTGTCTGTACAGCTGGTTCCTGTACCAGGGACACAGCAGCAGGCAGGGCAGGCACACTTGGCCTGCCAGGTATCACCAGTGTCTCTCTCTACTCAAACAACAAGAGATGAGATTCATTCATTCTTTGCTCCAGCTAAATTCCAACTTACATGTGAAGGGAAGTTTTGTCTGACAGGTTTGCTGGGAGTGGTGGTGGGGACTGCTGTGCTTTCAGACATCCATTTGGTACGCACATCCTAAGTTCATGAGGTGGTTCTCCCCAAGCTGCAGCTTTGCTTCAGGAGCTGGCAGGCCCCAGCCCTTGGCATCACTCCAATTCTCACTTGTGGTGTTACAGAAAATGACAAGATGCTCCAGTGTTTGCTCAGGTCCAATTCTTGGAATAGGACACCACCTTTAATAAGCCCCAGAGAAGGCTCTACTATTTTATATTCTCAATTTTAATTTTAAGCAAAGAGACCACCCAGCTGAAAACCAAGAGCATGACATGATATTAAGGAGAGTGGAATTTGGCATGCAGATTACAAACCAGTCTGAATCCCACTGCGTGAAAATGTTCGACAATACTGCAGAGCCTGACTGCTTCCTCCCAGGCTTCAGCTGTGACTGAGGACAAACCCCAAGGAGAATTCTGTCCATTAGCAGCAACGAGACTAGCTCTAGCTCTAGCTCTAGCTCTAGCTCTAGCTCTATCATCTCTATCTCTGTCTCTATCTCTATCTGATGTGTGTGTGTGTTCTGATTTGATTAGCTTTTCCTTAGGTAAGCTGATGGTGGTGGTGATCCTCACTTTGCAAGCCGCTTGCCAAACTTGTTGTAGTTTGCCGTATAAACTTAGACTTTCTAAACAAGTTAAATGGAACTAAAACCAGAATTATTAAAACCAGCTAAAGTTTAGTCACTTTCTTCAGCAGTGACAGGAATGCAAGAATGGTGATTCACTTGGCTCAGAATCCTCTTCCCCAGCAGTGGCTAGGGATGGGTGCCTGAGGAGAGACAAGAACCAGGTACGTGTGCAGTGACAAATCCTCCAGACAATTCAGGGAATCCATAAACTGGATAAGATGTCTCTGCTCTCCCCATGACATTCTACAAGCTTTGGCAGTTTCTTGGGGGAAGGGCCCACATGGATGTGCTGCCTGTTTTGTCTTTGGTTTGTTCTCTGAGTGGTTCCTCTCTGTGGCTTCACTCTGCACCTCTGAGCTGCACTATCAGAGATGTACAAGCATCAGTCCCTGGAGACCATCCACATGCCAGTCCTGCTGTGGCAGACTGCTGGAGAACATTTGTGCACTTAATGTTGCGGGTTTTATTGTTGTGGAGGTTTTTTTGTTTGTTTGCTTGTTTTGTTTTTTAATAGGAGTTGGTCTTAGCATGAGCTCTGGGCCAACTTTAAGTTCATGTGACAGAATAGAGCCTCTGTCTGGTTTGCTCCATATTTTTCTCACAGAAGAAAAGTGCTAACCCTTAACAACCCCTGCACCACTTTGTTGCTGAGCACTGGGACTACTCTGTTAGGGAGTCTGGAAAGGACATTCCCCCTTCTTCCAAGGGTTTAGCTGGCTGCAGGCCAGGAGAGCTCCCTGGCAGGAGGGATTTGAGGAAAGGCTGGAAGAAACATCATCTGTCTCATCCCCCCAGGACAAACATGATTTGGAGGGGGTTCCTGTTCCTAGACACCTCAGCTAGTGTAATTTTGGGCTGGTCAGAGACACAGCAGTTTATGAGACCTGGGAAGGAGGAGGAAGCTTCATTTTTAGGCAGTCCTTGGATCTGTTGTGCAAGAGGTTTCTATGTATGTCTGTGTATGTAGGATTCTCATCTGTTGAGCAGGTAGCAAATAAATGTAATTGAGCACAAGGAATGCAATTATTTGGACTTTGTCTACATTAGGAATATTCTCCAGCTGGGAGTTCAAGATTTCTTTCTCTCCTTCTTCTCCCATACTTGGCCAGGTGGTTTTGGATGGATGAGGCAGCAAATTTGAGGAAAAACCTGGAAGCTGACTCCTCAAATGCAGTGCTCAAGGTGTTTGGTGGAGCAGGGAAGACTTAATTACCACAGAGCTTATTTACCATCTTAACTTGCCACATTTTAGAGGATATGCAGCTGCTAGAAACAAATGTTTTTGAACCATCATCAATAAATGCTGTAAAATAAGTGCCACAAACCAAATTATTTTCCACTCCAAGTCATATTTGCTTCCCTTTTTTCCTGTCTTTAATCCAAGCCATAACTAGTAATGCTTCCCTCTCCTAAATAGCTGTCACATAAGTGTAATGTTTGAGCTTGTTGCAGAGCAGTCAAAGCTTGCCTATCCTGCCTGCCATCACCTTCCTGCAGGTTTGGAGCTGCTGTCTTACCCCCAGTACTTCTGGGAGGAAGCACAGAAGTGGGTCCTCTGTGGATGTGGAATTTTCATGGTTCTGCAGCTGCAGAAGCAAGGACCTGTGCTGTGAAGCTGGTGGGCTGGGATGGAAAAGTGGGTGCCAAGAGTGTAATTGTCAGCTTGTTTGTGGGTTTGTTGCATCCCACTGTGAAGGTGAAGCAATAATGACTTGTGGGACATCACCCTGGTTCTGCCTTTGGTTTCATGCACACAGATTTGGGAAGGAAGAGAAAAAAAACCTTGCACAAAACACTTTCATATCAGTAAACACAAAATACTGTGCAAAAGGCTAAAGTTAAACTTACTCCTGTTTTGGAGACTGGGGGGACCTTCAGGCATAACAACACCCCTAGGGGAGATTGTGTGTGATACTAAAAAACAAATTAAGAACCTCATGTTGGGGCAATTACTATCCTTGTCTTTGGGAAATTTTCATTCAAGCCCTTCGCAATGGTTACAAAGCATAATTATATGACTTGAGGTGCTGTTAGACAGATGCAAATCTTCTGGGTATGCTATCTCTCCATTTAATCAGTTATTTGTTTGCCATTTGGGTACAGAAAACTTTGTTTAAAAATTAGCTGAATACACTTCCAGTAACAGCATCATTGGGAAATAATGAAAAGTAGCTGATTTACTACTAGTAAAGAGCATCCAAGAGCTCCCTGGTGTATCTCATTTACTCTGAGATTTATGCAATACACTGTCAGCTAATTCCACACACAAACAAGCCATGCATGGCTCCTTGTGTTCTCTGTTTATGCCCATTTATCTTTAACTTTGTTAGAAACACATATGCTGCCTCCTTTATTTGCTGGGTGTTCCCTTTCATTTGAATCCTACTTTTCATTTTTTGTGGATATCTCTTTGCTGTTAACATTGTTTTGTGTGGTACGCTGGTACTTTTCTGGAAATAGGTTGCAAGAATTTTGCAGCAAGTTCATAGACTTTGTTCAGGGAATACAGATCATTCTTGTTGCAACAGTGAAGTGATGTGTGATGATGTGGAGTTGGTCAGCCTGAGGCTGTGTGTGTGCACACATGTGGGAGTCTGGGATAGAGCAGTGGGCACCACATCCCGGTGAGAAACTTGAATAAAAGCCCACTGAAAAAAGTAAAAGTTCTTCTGCACTTCAGGGGCTGATTTTTCCTTATTCTTTCACAGCCCTCACCTGAGGTCACATGTCACATGTAAAGATGAAGTTGATGCCTGATGTGTGCAGGATGTGCACCATGCTGAAGTCCTAATGACTGGCAAAGGCTCTGAGGTAGAAGAATAAATATTCACTGTGAAGAACACATGCCAATTATTAGTTTGGCATCTGAAGGAAAGAAACAAGACTCCTTTCTCTGCAGAGTAATGTGTGGTTTCCTTTTAGAAGATGAGGGATGGGTACCTGCCAATAAGCAGCAAACACTGCCCTTCCCAAAATCCTGCACCTCCCACGTGAAGGAGATCACTCTCTGCCTTGTGTATGACAGCCTTTCAGTAGGGGTTGTCACCTTGCAATATAAACACTCTCAACTTAAGCATCAATAAAGGAATCATGCTTCCTTGCTAGCTGTGAAAACAGAAATGAAAACTTGTAACACAAAATAAAGCACAGCAGTCCCTCCTGGGGCTCTGCACCACATGCAGAACTTGCTGGAGGAGTATTCACCATGGAGGAACATCCTGTGTCTGACCTGTCATGGCCTGCTCCCTCTGGGCTCTCTGCCTCCAGTTCTGTGAATTTTCTGAGCAGTTGTTTTGATGAGCAGATACTGCAGCTGGAAGGGGATGATCTGTGGTAAGAGCTCTGTTAATTCAAATTTGTCTGTAGAGGACTACACCAGTCAGTCAAGCCTGCAGCCTCTTTTTCTATGGGATGGGTTTAAAACAAACATCCTCTCCATGCCCTGTTGTATCCTTGGGATTTAAAGTATGAGATCCAGTGGATTTCCTAGTGCCAGGATTTCCTGGTGGTTTGAGCATTAACTTGGCACTTGGAGACATCACCACTGTGCCTTTGGATTCATCATGTAAGTCTCTTTCCAAAACCACTTGAGATTCAGAGAGGAGCCTCTCAGATTTGAGATTCAGATAGCAGCCTCTCAGATTTTTCAAAGGCAGATAGGCAAGTTAAGAGCCAGTCTATCACTGATCTCTGCAAGTGCTTCAGCTGGGTCACAAAATAAATAAATCTTCCTACATGCCTGCTTCTCAGTGCCTTAATTCATAAATACCTTCCCAGATCTCTCAGTTCTTCCATTCCTCACCTGCTCTGTACCCTACTCATGTGATTAATACTTTGTTTTCTCACATGGGGGTTGTCAAGATGTGTTCATTAATGAGGTTTCATTAATTATGTACAGTGGGAATGGGGGATAAACCAGTTTTTCAGATGAGATGGCCAAGAGGAAACTTTTATCTCTCAAAATAAACTGAAAGATTCTTAGTGCTGGGGGAGGGCTGCATTTCTCCATGGCTTTCAAGATCCCCTGTGCTCACTGTTCATAGCTCATGTGCATGATCCAGGGGCTGGAAAGGAGGAATGAAGACATCAGGAAGCAGCAGCAGCCAGACATGACCTGTCTTTGCCAGGGAAGGATGGAGTGGCCTTGCGGCTGTTGCAGACTGAAAATAGAAGGTACAGAGGTGATGGGGAGGAAGAGCTGAGGGAGGATTAAATGAGAGCTTGGCAGCATGTTCTGGGAGCAGGAGTGGGCTCATCCCAGCATGGGAATGCTGCAGGAATGGTGCCTTACTGGTGCTTTTCACTGTCACAGAAATGGCACCACGGACCAAGCACATCCTCTGCCCCCTTCCCTGTCGTGGAGAGGGGTTCAGCAGTGTCCTCGTGGAAGCATTTGCCTGTTCCTCTTTTGCTCTACCAGCCAGCTGCCAGGGAGGCAGATCAGGGGATTTTTACAGCCTCTGGTTGCCACGTGAAGTGTGTTTTTCTCCTAGATGTCAGATAGCAAATTGCACCATAAGGGCAAAATTGATAGCAATCTGCACAATTTTTTCCCCCTTTTACTTTACATCTTCATTTTCACATTAATAATCTCTCTGATAAACTTGTGGGTGAATGCCCATCCAGTCTGCCCTGATGTGATCCAGTCCTATATCTCGTGAGCCTGTTCTTGGTGCTTGGTGTTGAATAACAAGTGTGCAACAGGCAGGATGTCTCCTGTTGGTGTTTTTATGGTTTTATTTCCCTGCCACTGAAGAGGTGGCAGTTCCCAGCCTGGTTGTGAAACAGAGGTGCTGATTGTGCTGATGTCAGAGGGCAGGCTTCACTTCTATGTTAACCATCTGTTTACAACCAGCACATTAATATCTCTGCAGATCACTGAGGAGATAATGTCAAGTGTATTGCTAAATGTATCCATGTGCATTTTAAATGTTAGGGTTTATTAGCTATCTCCAGCAGTTTCTTTGCCTGTGACATGGTAACAATATGCATTTCTTCTGTGCTTTTTAAGCAAAATCCAGTTTCACTGGTAAAATAATTTGTCTGCAGCTATCTTTTCCTTTCTTGAGTTGACAAAATAGAAGTGGTGGGTGATGGTTCTGCTTTTTTAATACACTCGTTTGTGGTTGCCTACAGATTAGTTAAAATCTAATTTCCTAAACACATTCATATTTCTAACTTCCACTGCTGCAGAGATGCAAAACATCTTGCAAGAGCTGCTGAGGAACAGGAGGTTATTTCACCAGTTTAAGTGAAATCCACTGAAAATGGATTTATTTTAACAAGTATCCACATCATGGATCTATTTAAATCTTACGATGCCAGAGGATATGAAATTGCATGTCTCAGCTTTTCAGGATTCAGCTGTTCTGCTAACTTTTGTCGTGGCTAAGAATGACACCTAAATGAGGAACATATTTGAAAACTATCCACAACATAAATGCAAACAAAACCCTGTGAGTTCTCACGGACAAGGCATGGACATAAAGGAGTTTTTTTCTGACTCACATCTTACACCTTTAATACACTGTTAAATACTGGTAGAGGACAGAGGCAAATGCACAAGGCATTCCTAAATGAAGAAGCAAATCAGATATTTCCATGTGATTAGTATGCAGGTTTTTGTTTTGGTTTGGTTTTTTTTAAAGTTCCAGATAAATTTAGCAGCTCAGCATTCAACATACTTTTAGATAAGATTTTTGTTTCAACCCACTGCATTCTGTACTGGTAGGAGGAGAGAGAGACTCCAGCCTGGGGAATCCAAATGTGCTGTAATGTTTTGTCCATAATTCCATATTAATTTATAAAAAACCACCAAAATTGTTTCTCCCTTCTTATTCTTACTCAAGCTCTCATTTCTTGGGCACAGCTGGGCTGAGGTGACAGAAATGCTTTGAGAACATCTCCCACATATGGCACTTCCTTCATCTAAGCATAAAATCAGTTTGAAATAATGCTGGTGTGAACCTCAAATCTTGGTCCATATTTGCCATCAAAGACATTTTCTATCTACTTGAAATCACAGCCCAGACATTTGGCTGTGCTAATTAAATAATTCCATAGTGTCCTGGAAAGTAATCTGCATTTGGGAGAGGTAAAAGTAGAAATGACTTTGGAAAGAGCCAGCACAGATCAGAGGTGATGTGTGGGAGGCTGAGACTGTCAAAGAGGATTCCTTGGACCTCCCCATCCAAAAAATCTCTAGACACAGTGACCAATAGAATTCCTGATCTTTAATTTTCCCTTCCAAACACATTTCTGAGAAACACCAATTCTTGGGGTGAGGGAGAGGAGTGATGGCTTTAAATGGGCTTTAATGACTCCAGACCTCCCTAAATAACTTCTCTGGAAATGCAGTGCCAACTACCCAAAGCCTGTTGACTTGTGTTCTCCTCCCTAAAATGGTATTTTCAGTTTATTTTACCCATCTGAAAGCCAGAATGGGCCTAAAGTGAAGATCTGTGGCCCCTGCTCTCATGAGGGAAGACTGGTTGTCCTGAAAAAAGCTGTTTTTCCTGATGTTTCCTTGCCTGAACCTGGACCAGAAAGAGAAATGCACTTCATCCCAAGCTTAGAAATGCTGGTGTGGCCCAGGAAGGATGGGCCTGGTGGGAGCTGCTTGGCCAAAACTAATCACATTTTTCCCCTCCCTCTGGTAATTTTTAATGTGCCCCCTAAAAGAAAAAAGCTGTCCACAGCCTTCTTTTTTTCACTCTAAACATGGCCAGTATGCTGGTGAAATGTTTCAGTTCTGGCAAAAAAAAAAAAAATAGTGCTGTATTTATTTTGCAAAAGCTTTTCAGAAAGGAAACAAAAAAATTGTTGATCAGAAAAAAACATCAAAAGCACAAGGCTTTTTAAGCAGTCCTGAAGTGTAAAGCTTCCACAGGTTTGAAGCATCTTTCCTGAGGCTCTGCATGATAAAATTAGGAAAGGTAGGGAGGTATTCCTCAGGTTTGCTTTCCAAGCTCCATGGCTGCAGTTCAACTAGAGCCACACAGCAATTATAGATGTTTTTCACTTTTTTAGTTAGCCGCTAACAATTGCCACTTTATCCAGCTTGGAAATACAGCTGCATTTTTCTAGACCTCTTACTAGAACTGTTGTTTTTCTTAGACTTTACTGTGGAAATTTTTTGCAAAACGTTCTCAATTTTGGAGTTTAATAAAAATGGCAACATTGTTGATGTAGAATATTGCTTGCATGGTTTAAAATACATTTATTTTAAATAACTGCTGTATATTGCTGATGCTGTATCCACACTGTAACTGCTGCCATTGGATCAGCCAGTATTAATAACAGCACTCAAAACACAATTGCTTTTTAATTACAGTCACTGTCCTCTACAGGAGGCTTTTCCCCCCGCTTTTATGATGACGATTCACTTTTTTGCCTGTGCTTTCAGGTTTCTGAAGTCTCAGGACAGCTAGAAAACAAGAAAATTCAAACAAGGTGTGTGCCCCTTTCTCTGCTTGGTGAGAAAAGGCCTCGTTTTGAAGCAGCCAAGCAGCAGAGCAGCCCCAGGAGACAGTGGCTGATTAACAAGGCTGTGGGGGCTGGCAGCGAGGGCTGCAAGGTTGGAAGCAAACCCGGTGTAGCCGCTGGCACTTGCTCCCTGCAGGAATAGTGAGCTCATTTTTGTGCGCTTCCTGACGCTCGCTCTGCGGTCGGGAGCTGATAGAAGGCAACGCTTCAACTTCCTGAACCCTCTAAATAAAGCATCCTTTCTGTAGGGCTTGGTTTGGTGGTGGGTTTTTTTTTTGTTTTTTTTTTTTCAGAGAAAGGCAACATTGTGCTTTCTGCTTTGGTTAGATTTTCGTGTTTGGCTTTTTGAATGGACAGCTTTGGTGGCGGAACAGTTGGGAACTGATTTCAGAGAGGTTTGAATGGATGGCAAGGGGAAATATCTTCACTGGGACGGCTTGGAGCTGCTCTCAGGAGTTTATTTACAGAGCTGCTGTGTCGTGCCACAGCTACAAGGGTGGCCAGGCTTCCTCTTTAACCTAAACTCCTTTTACTTAAGGCATTAATTCACAAATAGCTTCAGTTTTCTTTATTTCTAGGTCTGTTTCTTTCAAGAGATTATTATGGCAAGGCAGTGATAATTTAAATACTCGAATTAATACATATATTAGCTCTTGTAAATTCAGATGTAGCAGAGAGCAAGTCAGACAGCCCCTGTCTGTTCATGACCCAGTGTGCCTGGACAGTGAGGATGCAAAGCTCACACCCATTTCCTACTGAAACCCCCAAGAGGTCGCCTGCAAGAGGTGTTCATTTTCTAATGTTAAGAAAAATGTGTTTCCCTCCAAGGGAAAGTCCTTTACAAGACAAGGTGTTAGGAATTGAGCTGGAATTTCCTGTTCCTATCTAAGCCAGGTTGAATGAAGTAGGTAAATCAGCACTGAATGCTCCATATTCTGGTTTTCTCATTATTCTCAGCCCAAGTAATGATGGTTATTTTGCATGATTCACTGCTTTATTATGTTACTAAATCACATTTATGTCTGTCAGGCCTCTCTTTCCCTGGGGTATTCTGTTGGTGTAATTCTTTTTAACCAGATGCTTGATATTTTATATGGCTCCAATACCAACATATTGTTTGAAACAACACCAGAAAGAGTTAACTCCCACAAGGAGAAAAAAGGCAAACTGAGTGCCCACAGCAGGCTATCTCTCAAGAAATCAGCTCCTGCTCTGACGTTTGCTATAGGCAAAGTAAAACAAAGCTCTACCAGCAGTAAATCAATTCCTGTGTGCGGGTACTGTCAAAATGAGCTGTTCTGGAGCTCTCGGATCCAACCCGTGGGCCAAGTCACGCTGATTTAACACATCCCAGCGTTTTGAAATGCCATTGTGCTCAGGGAAGGGCTTGGCTGGCTCAAACATGAATATCCACAAGGTAATGGGTGTCTTCAGCTGCTGTGGGAAAACTTCATTGGGTGCCTTGAAAAACCAGGCCTTCTTCAAGTAAGCTGTTAATTGTGCATTGCTTGAGATAAGTTTATTAAAAAAATTCCAGCTACAGGTGGGCTTTAAAATCAGAGTTGGATTTTAAATATCAAAATGTCTGGATTTTTTTTTTCTTGTCTATTATAAAGATGAGAAACAAACCCAAAGCTTTGAGTCCAAACTTTCATATAGCTTCATGCTAAAGCTCTGGGGTGCCTGCCTGGATTTTGGCCTGCTCCCATCTACATCTATTGTATTAAAACAGTTAAAGGCATTCTTGTCTTCCCCCTTTTCCCCTGCAGCTGGAAAGCACTACCCTCTGCTCTCGAGAAAACAAACATCAATGGTGTCTGTTGTATAAGCTCTGGTTGGTTCAGTTTGCTTCCCTGGAGTGGCCCATATATCTGTAACTTCATCCAGCAGGGAGGCTGAGTAGGTGTGAGATTAAAACCTTTCCAATCAGACCATTTTCAACTACATTAAAAGCTCAGCTTCTGTCAGGAGCAGGAGCCTGCCCTGTTTAGACAAGGAGAGCAGGAAATTCAGACATCTTCCTAAGATGTGAGGGGTGGAAAAAGAGCAGGAATAGGGTGACATTGGCCTATTTAGCTCAGTGAGTTTTTGGAGTCTGAGGACTTTCTAATATTGTGTATTTTCACATTTAAGGTGGATGCTTAGTGCTGTAATAGGGTGTTTGTGTTGACCTCTCTGTGGATAATCTGATTCTCCTCTGCCTCAGCACTGGAATGAACATCAAAATCTAGGACCTAGACATCAAGGTAAAATTTCTCTGCATTAAAATATAGTCAAATACTTCTATAAAGAGACTTACTGTCAGAGTACCACTGCAGAAATTGCTTGAATATTTTCTTCTCTGAAAATAAGTAATAGACTAGAAATAAGAGTTGAGAAAGGAAGACTTCCTCCCTTTTACAATGCACAGAGGAATATGTGCACCAGGGGAGTCTGTCAGCACCAGCTGATGACTCCTGCATCTGGATCCTGTTTCACAGCAAAGCCTGTATTCCCAGCTTTGGAACCAGAGATAACTGATGGAAAACATATCCCAGTTATTGACTAAGCAGCCTCACCTTCACCCTGCAGCTAATTACAAAGTTAAAACTGTAGTAAAAATATCCATATTTATCCAAATAACCCATTTGGTGTATTTCTGCTCCAGATAAATGAAGCAATATTCCATTGTAATCTCTGGCCCTGTTTTATCATTTTCTATGTAGACTTGTTGTGACAAAATCTCTTTCATTTTAATTAAATTTTTCCAGATACCATCTTCATAAAACTAGTACTCAGGCATAATCATTATTTTTAATAGAAGAGAGTTAATGCTTATAAAAAATGCTAGAGAATTGTCACTACTTTTGTTTCCTGTCTGCAAGGAGAAGAGCAAGGGTTCCTCAGATCTGCTTTTCTAGGGTGATCTTTCTACCAGTTTAAGACCTGGCCTACAAAAGTGGGTAAGTGCTGGCTGATTTTGAGCATACAAATCACCTGGTAACTTCAATGAGATTATCAGGGTGTTTCAATGGCACAGTTTAAAATGAAGCCTAAATATTTGATTGCCTTCAGGATGTGACTTTTTCTTCAAAACTGCTGATTTCATAGGACTCATTTTTAGTTAACAGTTTTCTCTGCTTGGACTGAGATTTCCAATTCATTCCATGTGTATCCCTGGAGAGCTACGAGGTGGCAACCATCAGCTGCTGGCACCATCCAGCCTGAGCCAAGATGAACAAGCCTAGAAGTGAAGGAGCATGCAGCCTGTGCCTTGATTTCCTGGGGGGGTGGGGAAAGAAGCAAAGATGACTGCAAGTGTGGGAGTCCTATCAGTTTCCAGCTTTGCCATGGCAAGTATATGACAAATATTTTCTGAAGTGACCTGAATTGACCTTCTTGTAGTGGCAAAACCTGTGGGCCCCTTTCTCCCCATGCAGGCAGAGCTGTCAAGGACACAGAGGTCCTGCCTCGCTGCTGACAACCCACAGGGGTGTATCAGGTGCCAAAGGACATTTCAAATGGCCCCAATAACCTGTGTTTAGGCAACAGAGCTGTCTCCTCCTGACAGAATGGTCCCAAATGGAGCTTTGCTCCCAGGCACACCAAGGACAGACAGTCCTGCTGCTTGGCCAAATTCTTGAAGTTCATTCTCAGGAATACTCCCACTGATCTAAGGCATGCCAGGATTTCATTTACTGTTTGGAAATGTGAAACCACCCTGGCTAAAGTATCTTAATTAGGCCATTAGAGCCTGGTATAAAATGGCTGAGATAAACAGGGTCAGGAGGGCAAAGGATATTGTCAGTGAATTGTAAAGTCTTTGCTGCTCAGCTCAAGCTGTCCAGAACCACATTTCCATGACATAAAACACCCGAGCCCTCTGTGTGGTGGCTCCTGGAGGGCCACTGACTCAATGCTTTTCACATAGTGAGCACGTGGGCAGGGAGCCAGAGGTTCTCTGTCCTCTGGTGCCTTGTGCTGCTTGGACTTTCAGTTTCTAGTTCTGGTGTGTTTTAAATTAGTCCAACTTTGGGGTTTGCTCTCTGTGTTTGGGGCAGTTTGAAGGGCCTCATCTTTGGTGTTCCTGTGCAAGGGCTGGTTCCTGAATGGGGGCTCTGGCACCTGTTCTCTTCATATGGCTTTTCCAGGGAGGATTTAACAACTGTGGTGACTCTAGGAGACTGTGCTGGAAGAATTTAGGGAAGTGCCAGATCTAGGGCCTGTATGTGTGTACACAGAATCACAGGACAGACTGGGTTGGAATGGACATCAAAGCCCATCCAGTGCCACCCCCTGCCATGGGCAAGGACATCTTCCACTATCCCAGGTTGCTCAGAGCCCCATCCAGCCTGGCCTTGGACACTGCCAGGGATGGGGCAGGCACAGCTTCTCTGGGCAACCTGTGCCTTCTCTGGGCCTCACCACCCTCACAGGGACGAAATTATCTCTAATATCCAATCTAAAGCCACCCTTTTTCAGTTTAAAGCCACTTTCCCTTCTCCTATTGCTCCATGCCCTTGTAAAAATTATAAGCCCCCTTTAGGTACTGGAAGGTGCTATAAGGTTCTCCAGAGCCTTCTCTTCCACAGGCTGAACAAATCCCACTCTCTCAGCCTGTCTCCATAGGAAGGGTCTTTGCTGGTGTCTTTGTACCCCAGCAGAAAGAAGCAAATCCAATATATTCACCATAAAAGAGCAAAAAAGGAACCTCTACAATGGCATAATGTACATCTAGATGGTAAGACCTTTTTTTTTAATTTGGAGACTCAATTTTTGATCTCAACAATTTATGCTCAGAAGTGCAATAAGGTTGGAAGTTATAGATCTGAGAGATTAAACCTAAGTGAGAAACCTTCAGCATGCTACTCACTACCAGCAGTCTGCACACTCCTGAGACTAGATCAATATTCTTATAATTTTAGAGTTAGTACTTGATCAGGCTTTTTTTTCCTTTTTATTCCAAACAGTATATTTTTTAAAATTCAGTGGTAAACAAATATTGCTCCTGAGTTTGCTTGTATTTAGGAGAGCTGTTTCAGTTAGGTAAATTACATCTGAAAAATCAAAAAAAGTAGAAATAGTTTGATTCTTAGAATGATTAGTGAAAATCACATTTTTCTTTAAAGAATGCACAGCATTTTTAAGAATAAGTGTCCCCTGCTGGAGATAGCCTTACTTTGGAACTGAACACCTCCATCTGATAGTGGATGCGTGGTTTGGTGGGCTGGTCCTGGGTTTTGGGCAGTGGACTGAAGCAGAGTGGGTTTGTGCAGCCCAAACCCCCCTGAGCCCCTTTGGCCACCAAGGCGTAGGCTGCAGCCCCTCTGGCAACTGTGGCCTCTTCCAGCTGAGCGTGTTGGGGGATCACTGGCAACCCCACTCTGGTGAGGCTGCAATGGCCTGGGCAGAAAGGGCTTCCAGAATGCTCTCTACATTGAGGGTGGGGTTTTTTATTGTTAAATTGATGGGAATTTTCTTATGGAAATGTGTGCTGTTGGGGGTGAGAGGAGCCCCAGCTGAGAGGGGCCCTCAGCCCTGGGTGTCCCTGTCTGCAGGGAGGGCTCCCAGCAGGGCCCAGGCTCTGCTCTGGGGGCCCAGCAATGGCACCAGAGGAACGGGCAGGGACTGATCCCAGGAAATTCCACTGACAGGAGGCAGAACTTCTGTCCTGTGCAGTGACCGAGGACTGAGCAGATTGCCCAGAGAGGCTGAGTCTTCATCAGTGAAGATATTCCAGAACCATCTGTACACAATCCTGTGCCCTGTGCCCTAGGATGGCCCTGCTGGAGCAGGGAGATGGCACCAGCTGACCTGCTGTGGCTCCTTCAGCCTGACCCATCCTGGGATTCGGTGAACTCCTGCACAGCACTGCGGCATGGTCTGCTTCTCATTAAAAACATTAACTAAAGGAGTTGTGGTTCCTGAAGTTTGCAAGCCATAAAACACAGGGTGACAGTTTTGGCNAAGGGGAGGAGCGCGGAACCCAGCTGGAAAATGAACCAGAATGTCTGAGAAAATGTCCAGCTTTCTGTACATCGGGGACATCGTGTCCCTGTACGCGGAGGGCTCCGTCAATGGGTTCATCAGCACGCTGGGGTGAGTGGGGGCCGGGCGGCGGAGCCGTGCGCGCTGTGCGGAGACGGCCCGCGGGCAGCGCCGGCGGCAGCGGCACAGGAAGGGGCGGCAGCGCTGCTCGGCGGAGCGGGGAAAGTAGGAAGTGATGGGGAGCGGCAGGGGATGAGAGAAGTTCCCGA